>JAVFBX010192591.1:0-13272 GCA_034783855.1 Mopalia kennerleyi
GTTTCAAATCTCCATGATCCTGGAGTTAACTACTGTTCCAAATCTCCATGATCCTGGAGATAACTACTGTTTCAAATCTCCATGATTCTGGAGTTTACTACTGTTCCAAATCTCAATGATTCTGAAGTTTACAACTGTTACAAATCTCCATGATTCTTGAGTTTACTACTGTTACAAATCTCCATAATTCCGAGGTTTACAACTGTTGCAAATCCACATGATACCAGGGTTTACAACTCTTGCAAATCTCAGTGATTCCGGGGTTTACAACTGTTACACATGTTAATGATACCGGGGTTTACAACTGTTACAAATCTCCACGATACCGAGGTTTACTATTGTTACAAATCCCCATAATTCCGGGTTTTACTACTGTTACACATCTTCAAGATTTAGGTGTGAGGTGGACTATCTGCAATGTCTACGTTAAGTCGATTCTATTAGAACTCTGATTTACAATAATTTTCGTTTTTAAATAGTTTTCAATAAATATCGACATTTATAGTAATGCAATAGAGCAACCGAGTTGTTTCACTCTCCGGTGAATGTGTAACCCTAACACCAACAGCACCATAGAGCTGATTGCCACAATTCAACACAACGTCACTTTTACAAAAAATATCATATACAACTGTTGTAGCAGCATTAAGTGGGCTCTTTAGTCGCCCTGTCGTTCCACCGGTAGAAGTAAGTCAGCTAGAGTTTATGTTTATACTAATAGTCGTTGTTGAAAGGCTGTCTCCTGTTGCACTGTACATACAGTTTAGTTATATGTCAGAATATTTAGGAAACATAATAGAATTGCTGTACGTGAGAGACGACAATTTGTTACATTGCGTGTGAACAAAACCGTCTTGAAAATAAAGTAAAATGAACTAAACTGATGTTCGATAAATCTTGTTGCGAGAGTAAATAATATAATTTTTTGTTTGCAATCATCTTAATGATTTTTGTTTCCCAGAGTTTTCAAGGTCATGTCAGCGAACTACCATCAGCTCAACGGATGTCAGCTAAACTGGCTTAACATAGATGTAGAGTAAATTAAAATGAAATCCACTAAATGTTTAATTTGACAAAATGCTGATTTCGACACTTTTAAGGAAAAACCGCTGTTATTTTGGTCACTAACTTCTGTTCGGTGAAAGCATTGCCTCTGCCAAATTGCATGCAATTTCCATAAATATTTTCCAGTGTTTGTTTTTTCTTATCCAGGCTTGTTGATGAATTTGATTACATAATTAAGGCAGCCGATGAAACACTTCTAGAAGTCAGGCTGTTTTTGCTGAAAATCGATATAGCACGCTGGATGTTGTTGACAGTCCACACATCTCTACACAGTGCTGTAGAATGGAGCGTCTGGTAAATAGTCGACCACACTGTCCCTTTTCTAAAGAATTTTAGATTGAAAACTTGTCAAACAAGTCAGACTTCGTCAAACCTTCATCCAGGGCCCGCGGTCGTGGCTTAGTGGAAGCGTGTGCGCTTACTAATCCTGCTTCGATGCACCGATGCACCGTATATAGACAGGCACACGTTGTGGCTCAGGCAATGATGGGGGTCGTTTTTACGAGGTTTCTTTCCTGTTTCCAACCGTAATAAGGCAAGGTGCAGTGTGAAGTGGACAATCCGTCGTGATATAAGTGAAATACCCTTGAGTACGACGTTAAACCCCAACCAAACGTTCATCCTAATAGTGTTATTAGCCAGTGTCAGTCCCAAACATAAACACATTCATTCTCAACATTTAATTTCATTTTTGTGTCTTCAACCTCTTTAGTCTTCCTGACAACATGAAAATGAGCCACCTTACCTCACCTTGAAAATAACTAAGCGAGATTCATAGATTTGATATCTTTGTAATGAATTTGAGATTGTATTGATCCCATTAATACCTTTTGTAGTCATTTTAATCAAAAGTCAATATACATAGCAGACCTGTCTACCCAGTGTATTCTGGAGTATTTTTTACGCATACTTCCTATTGAATACACCAATAGACCATTTAAATACACACACAAAATTCAATTTGTTATGCTATGCTGCAACACAAATTACACATAATTTTAAGAAAATACTCATTACAAAGAATTTTCTTACACATAAATTTCTTCCAGAGTAGACACCCTCTGGCTAAGGGCAGTTTGTTTGAAAACTTACAAAGCTGTCTTTACTTAGCACTGGAGGAAAATTAAATTTTCCAACATTATGGAAATGCTAAACACATTGGTTGTGCTAGTGTCTATTGTTGTTGGATAACATGGCCATGATAGAAGTGAAATACCCTTAAGCTCGGCGTAAATCCCTCATCAATCGATCAATCCAGGGTAGGCAGTTCTGGCGTAGTTTCGCTTCGCTGTTGAGTGAAAAGCAAGAAGCGCGCATTGATACATACACACCAGAGCCAATGCAAAGCGTCTATCAGAGTATTCACCACTCGCGGAACAGAAAACGGTGCCGGTTGAAATGCAATGAAAACTTAACAGAAATATGATAGAAAAGTGCAAACAACTCCCAGTGGTTGAAGCACGTTTTTTGCGGTTGTGGGTTTGACAATTCCTCACACAATTGTCCTTCTATCCTCGAGTAGAAGAAAATGTATAGAGGATATGACACAGTGAAGTTTTAATACCATAGATATTGCTCGAGTGAATGGTTGAAAGAGAGATAACCTACGAGACGTTTCTTTCTTACCTGTGTAATATTCTACTTATTATTTATATCAAATTCCATGTCAAATTATCCGATCAGCTGTCGTCTCGCTCCCTTTGATATCCCTACGCCTTAACGAAATAAAACTTTAATTTTTTTATATTGGATGCATTTAAATAATATTTGTTTTTGCTATCTTACACGATTTCAATGTCTTATATGTTTCCCAATTAGATTGCAATAATATTTCTCAAATTATCTGTCCCTATATATAAGAAGAACTATTTTTGACTGAAAACTAGCATCTGGGTGATTTGGTTTTCACAAGAACATGAGCTCGAGGTTGTTGACACTCGACTGCTTGAAGCATGGCTTATTGAAAGGGACTGAAAAGACTAATTTCGTTGCTGTTCTGTTGTATTTAGGATATCCCCTCATTTTCTCTGACTTATTGAAATCAATTCACCTGGTCAGTTTCACTTTATCCGTGTTTGGTGCATGCAATGAACTTACACTGGAGCTCTCCGTTTATTCTGTCAAACCGGAGTGTGCACTTTAAAAATACTGTAGTCAGGACAGGGTCAAAGTTCAGAGAGTGAAAAAGTGTTATTTCACTGCAGTGAAAAGTGACTTTAATGCGCGAAGAAAATCCTGCTATTTCATTGGTATATAAATAATAAAACTCAATAGTCATCTCGAGTAATGTGCCTCAAGGGGAAGATTCTACCGCGGTCAAATGTCGCTCAAATATTGCTCCCTTACATCGGTGTTTTATCCCCACTTATACTTTTACATGACGCTCGGTCCACAATCAAGCTATGCAGATATACGAAAACTTAAGCCCATCTGGGACTGTGTGCTATCAGACGCTTTCTAATATTCAACTTATTTATCTGTGAAAAAATAGCTACGCCGACCGTAGGGAGTTATCCGGGAAGGAGTATCTAGGAGTAATTTTGATTGATTGAAATCGAAAGTTTTTCAGGCTCTTTGTGACAGTGCATAATACCGGAGTGTCCTTATCCGCCTCATTCAATAGTGTTTAATGAATGAGGACCAACCCGAAGTTTAAATTAATTGCAGGTCGCACAGAACTTTCTCTTTACTAGAACATATGCGTATAAAGTATACCGAGAAATATGGCATTATTCTGACTAACATGGAATTTCCTTAGCTTCATATATCCTGAAAATAATTGTCAACAGCGGTATTTAGTAAAAGAACTTCTCAATTTTATCATATCAATCACCCTCACGCAGTCTATTGAATCAATTTAGTCCAGGTTTTTGCATTTGATAGAAAACTATTATGCGTACTTTTGGGAATGGCCTACGTGCTACAGCAAGCTATAAGTCAATGTATAGCTACGGACACGTTTCGGATAACGATGTGATATTCAGGGTTTTTTAAGTACAACACGTTGGCTGCTTCTCTAAATGATCACACATGATGTGTGAAGTGACATTTATAAACGTTTACCCTCTCGGTAGCTGGGGGCAGGGGACGTCGTCTTACAATTTTGCTGTGTTAAAATTTCTTCTTTTTACATAAGATTCCGTCTCGGACAGATGTCCCCTAGAGAAACACCGTTTGTTCCCAAAGCACATGCGGTATATACAAATAAACCATGAAACGCAAACTTATTGTCTCAGACCGTAATCGGATTGACTGGACAATAGAAGTAAACTCGAGTCGAAAGTACTACCTGCTGCCGATAAGCTGCATGAGTACTACGACCGTTTATCTCCATATGTAATCACTTAAGAGAGTCAATAAAGCATTACAATTTAAATATTTTGATGGTGGTGTGGACATATTTAAAACCAAGAATGTAATATATGTCGCCAATCCATCTTCCCAATATTTGACGAAAATGGGGTAGTGATCGATATCATGTGCAAAAACATATTTGTCTATGGGAAGATAAAGGCATAATTGCTCGAGGCATATTCATATTTTCATTTCCTAATATTTTTTTCACGAAATTGAAAGAAGAAAAAAAAGAAAACAGAACAATTTTACTTCGTGGCCTGTGTTGTGACTAACTCTATTCACTTACTGCGTGTTTTGTGTTATCAGAAGTGTCTTGCGTTTATGTATCCTTCTTCTCGGTCCTCAATTCCTAGAAAGTACTTTCGTTTATTGAATTAAGTTATTTGGACATTGTACAGAGTTAATCAAATGCCCTGTGGCTGGTGGAGCTAGTCAATAGCCATGGCAGGTCTTCGGGCGCACAGTCTTGATGTTCGCCTTAGATTTAGTTTATCTTCCTGTGGCTGCACAGTATAACCATTGGAAACATGAAAGACAGTCGTATTGTTTTATCGAAGACTGGACGATAACCAATTTATCATCGGAAATAGGTTGTTCTTGCCTATAACGCTATTTCAAAAAGTGAGCTGTATTATCGACGTCATAGACACAGCTGTGCAGGATTCAATAATTGTCAAACAAATATGTTATAGAGAATTATCTTTGACGATAACATGTTTGTTACTAGTCAACCGACAATTGCTCTGACAGAAGGTTAGAAGTATTCTTTTGTTTTCTCACTTTTTTTTACTATATTTTCTTATCTTGGAAAGTGTATGTAATGTAATGTAATGGTATATGTGGAGTATATAGGCTAGTTTTTTGGTCGGTATGGTTTGATACACGTGATACTTCAGGCATTCAATACCGATTTTGTTTAACTCTTCTCAACATGAGGAGTTATAACAAAACGTTGTTGTGCCCCAGACACTCAGGGTGCCGTTGGTGTAACAGCAGACAGCATTATAGTTAAGTTGACGTGTTGTAGAAAATCACATATGAACCCAATCACGACGTTAAGCATAAAAACAAAAAACCCAAATCAATACAGCCAATTTAATAGATTGCATTAATATAACGTATTTAATATTTTTGTATTTTAATAGGGAACCATCAAACTATATAACAGTCGTCTGAACAGTCACAAATTGTAAGACCGATCGGCAGCATTCGCATTTGGACATGTAGCAACTCATAATATTTTTATGGATTGAAGAGCTGATTTTCTGCGCATTTGGACAGCGATTTCCCGGCTTGAATGTAAGATGCCTTTGTCCGAAAAAAATGATTGGGTCATCGATATCTTCGACTTGCTGTCACGCTCTCGGATTCTTCAACATATGTTTACTCTGCCAACCTACTGTTGGGTGATATTGATGTATTCGCAAATATACAGTAAAATGAGATTATCTGGCTGTTTTTTAAACTTCAAATCTCCAGTCGATTCATTTCGCGAGTTCATAACGTTAGCCATTCTTCACATACTTTTGAGAGGTATTGTTTGCTATACCGTTTGCTCAATGTTCTCATTGACAAGGAATAGCCCAAACGACAATGAGATGTAACTGAAATCACACTTTTTACGCAGACACCTTTTAATGAAATGAATCAGTCAAGCATGGCAGTTTTGGAAAAGTTTGTACACTACTCATAAAAAAGCTACACTCGATCAGATCTAAACAAAACAAATCTACCGGGACCTCAATATTCACTAAATTGATGTATTTGGAATTAGAATTGTGGATAAAGTACTTTAACTATTTAAATGCGATATAATTTGTTAGCAGGGAATATCATGCTTTAGAACCAAACCATATTGAGTCCTATCAATAGAATCTTCTGGCCGATGACAGCACGTTCTGAAGTTAATTGCCATTTTGTTATTTCCCTAATTATCGAAACCTCAATGAAACAAGCGAACAACCCGATGTTATTCGCCCCGCCATCACGATTAGCTTGGTAATTGTGTCTGTTCGCCCCGCCATCACGATTAGCTGGGTAATTGTGTCTGGAGTTGCCACCGGTATCACAGTTAAATGTATTTGAATATAACTTGCATTTGATAATACCAAAACTAGACATCTAAATGGTTTTGTGCTTCATCGCCTGTGTCCACTCGGACACAGTTTCACTCGGTAGAAATATCTCCCAGTTATATGTGTGCCCCATGTTTTCACTAACTGATTATCGTTGCGTGTTACAGTAACATGATTGTAAACAGATCCAATGTCTGTGGTATAGGTGTCAGAACGCTGATGCTGTATTGAGAACGTGATAGATTCATTATTTGCTTAGTTATAACCGAGACGTCTTTGCCCCAAACGGCTCTATCGATTCTCACGGTATTTATCAGGCGACCTACCGAAGTAAAGAACTTTTCAGGTGAAAGGAATCGCCGACTTGCTGCAATTTGCAGCAGTATTTTTTTTTTGCATCGAAGACGTGTTAATTTGCATTATTATAATCGATCAAGAAGTTTACATGATAACTAAAAACATGATTTGGTCACGTTCTATATATCTTCACATTTTCTCGCCATCCGTATCTAACAATGTTTACTCTTTTCAATAATGTATGGTCATCCAGCGTTAACGCCGAATGGACTGACATTATAGACGGCACATAATCATTTGTAATTCCCATGTTAGGACCAACTAATAAACTATAAACAGGGTCATCCACTGCAATTTACTTTAATCTTTAGTTTCTTTCTGCCTCGAGACACGTGTGGCACAAGCTATCTTCCCTTTGCTTTGTGCAGGGCCTGCCACACAATGTTTAAATTTGAAAGTATTTAACTGAGACTGTTGTGGCCCTTGTTTCCAATACAAAATAAACACAAATTCAACTCAACGTTAATAGACAAAATTGATAATGGTTGTAGAATTCAATACATACATACCTAGTCTGCAAAGGCCCTAAAATTTATGTTATTTTGGTGGTGCATGTGTGAATTACTTGAAAATACCAGATTCTCGTCTTAATAGTTTCCTAAAGTTTGGTACCTCATCTATATAGGGTTGCATTTTCCAACCATACCTGATGGACAATAAGAGGATATTGCATAGTCATATTAGGAAGAGAGAACCTAATTGGTAAGTTTGAATAAATAGCGGTCTTAAATTTACGACTGCCATTTGTATGACTCGTATATGATCAGATGCTTAGCCCATTGGCAACATTTAGTCAAAATATAATTCAACCAGTTGTTATTTTAATTTAATATATATTCATTTGTGATTTTCTAACGTAGGTTAAAAAAAAGGTAAATTAGAAAACTAAATCTTATAGTTTTTGTTTTTTCTATCAACTTTGGACCTCCTTTACGTGGCCAACTGGTGATGGACACCCTTCTGCTGTTGACCAAAACTCAAGTCAAATACAATTAAAAGCGACTTCTTCAACACAAACTAATACAAATAAACAACCTCAACTGAAAAAACAACCACAGACAGAAACAAAAATAAAACCCAATAAAACAGACTCACAGACTAAAAAGTCATTTGGTCCGGAGGTTCGCCCTTCCAAGACCACAGGGGATGCTGTTCAAACATTCCAGTTTGAACAGCCAATCAATCTTATAAATGTAGAGAGGGTTGGTCCCCCCCTCTCCAGGGCCATCAACTAGTAAATCCCTTGTGTCGGAGACGGTAATTCTCGAGAGCCGCTCCGTTGCCTTGGAAGGGATGGAGGTAGAAATCGAGCCTCCTCGCTCTGCGGTGGATATCGAACTATCAACCTCGACTGATTGGAAAATCGATTCAGACAAACACTTTTGAGTTGTATCGCAAACTGATTTTGCTGGCGACGTTGTCACCATGTTTCTTAAACAGATCGGCGTGAATCATAAAATCTCATTTTTATGAATCATTGTAAATTATTAAAATTGACAGAATTTAAACACAATATTTACAATTTTTAGATCCAACTTTGAACTATATAATAAATTCACATATTTAAAAGTTTTATCATTTATGCATGTCCTATTCAGTTCATTTTGTTTCTCTTTTTGATGTTAATGGCCACGCGTGCTACTGATTGGAGTGGTCTTTCAATATGGATAATTGTAAATAAACTGTAAATATGTTCACGCCATAGCGTAGCTGAAATACCGCTGACTGTGGCTCAAAACTGTAATCAATCAATCTTCGCGGGAAGTCTATGTAATGTAAGTCAATCGGGCTTACATGGTTAGATGTGAAACTGGTGCACCCAAAGGCCGCACACTGAGGCATTTTGGTTCCGTATGGACGGGTTTCACATAAATTCAATTGAAATTAGACAAAACGCTCATTGACAGTCATTTGTAGGAACAGTGTAGATGTCACATCTGCAAGTCTAAATGGCGCACTTTACAAATTACCGGCCCTACTCACTCTACTTAAACTCCCAATCAAACATAAAAAACATATCGACAACGAAACGGGTTTGTATCCGCATTGTTACAATCATTAGCTAGAACAGACTTCTGTCTACATTTAAGTAGGCAGAAGGGTCAGCTTTCTGCTGACTATATTCGTAGAAAGAAGATTAAATTCTCATTTGCGTTTTCTGGATAGTCTATCTAGTTAATAAACTGTCTTCAGAGTAGTCGACCTAATCGATAGTTTTGACTGGACTCTTGACTCATATTATAAAGGTAGTCGACCAAATCAATAGTTGTGACAAGACTCCTGACTCATATTATTAGGGTAGTTGACATAATCGATAGTTGTGACCGGACTCCTTTCTCATATTATTAGGGTAGTCGACCTAATGGATAGTTATGACCCGATTCCTTTCTCATATTATTAGGGTAGTCGACCTAATCGATAGTTGTGGCCGGACTCCTGACTCATATTATTAGGGCAGTCGACCTAATCGATAGTTGTGACAAGACTCTTGAAACCTATTATTAGTGTAGTCGACCTAATCGATAGTTGTGACAAGACTCCTGACCCCTATTATTAGGGTAGTCGACCTAATCGATAGTTGTGACAAGACTCCTGACTCATATTATTAGGGTAGTCGACCTAATCGATAATTGTGACAAGACTCCTGGCTCATATTATTAGGGTACTGACCTAATTGATAGCTGTGACCCGATTCCTGACTCATATTATTATGATAGTCGACATAATCAATAGTTGTGACCGGACTCCCGATTCATATTATTCCAGTTGTTTAGTTCGCCTGTATAAATTTAGGGGAGCTTAAGTTATACCTGTGGCCTCGGCGTCAGCCATGTAAAGGCTTCTGTGATTAAATATACTGAGAGAATTTCTCTGAAATTTTACACACAGTTTGCCTGGCCGGAAAGGATGAGAATATTAAAATTATATGGAATACTGTGTATGTAATTATACCAATTAAGTGATAGCCTGGAATTTTAGGCAATCGTCAGAGAACGTGAGAGGAGAGGGATCTTATCAGTTCAACTATTCATATGCAAATTAATGACTTCAACTACCGTTTCAAGTAAATTTGGGTTAATCAACAGAACTCCACATTAGAGGGATACTAGCTCGGTTCACTATACAAATATTAATTAGTATAACGAGTGTAATGCAGACATATCAAATTATTTTGAATATTTGTCTTGTAGGCAGAAGGAATGCATTATCTTTCACTGGTGGAACAGGCGAGCTCTTCGGCAGCCGTGCTGCCAAGTATTTTTCATGTTTGTGACCTCTTGGTTTAGCCTCTAACATTGGAAGAAAAACACATTTCGTCAAACAAGACGGAAGTCTTCTATACTGTTAACTGATATTTTTTTCAAAGGAACTGGTTGATATGTAATTGACAACAATTATTCTTACATCAATGAGGAATAATCAACATGAGAATAAGAATAAATTCTAGTTTACCATCGGATAATGTTTAATCCAATGCACATGTGTCGTGTGTTGTTTCGTTTGTCTCAGCCACGATTTCACGATTTGTTTTTCAAATTAAGACATCAAGTTCAATTGCAAAACCCATAGAAATAACACAGTAAAGTTTTTGCCAGCCATCCACCGGCTGCAATCCCTGTCGTCAAAAGCTCTGTGAGATATCGACCGGATTTGAATGAGAATTTAAGGTCGAGATCATTTCAATATCCAGTGATGTAAGACATATACTTTCTACCCTTCCACCATTTAGAAGAATTGTTCTATGTCTCTGTCTGTGCTTATTGTGGTTTGTCTTTTGTATAAGTTGCAATTTTATAATGTACTTGCGTATGAACAGCAATCCAAACACATATATCGGTACTGATGTATTGGAGTGGCTTATGCCTTCTTGACTCATTGAGTCACACAACTGGTACAACGATAAACGGCTCCAAAATATAAAGTTTCACAACACTATTATAGGTGTATGATTTTGCTGTAAGCTCCCAGAAAACCAGAAATTGAAACTTCTTTGAAAAATAATCGTCTCAATTATCGAGGCACTTTTATATTTCGCCGCGCCAGCTGCTTGTACTTGATTTTGACATGTATTGTTAGATTTATCATTCAGTCGCTGGTGTCTGGAAAAAGAATCAGGTTAAGGGAATAGCTTTTGTCGCGGCTTCCCAACGGTTCGGCCAGACTTTGACCAGCTAGTGATATGTTGTATAGAATAAATAACATGTCGGTTTTAATGAAACCAATCACTCAGTATGTACAAAAATAGCAACGGAAGAACACGACACCCAGTTCTATATTACATGATGAAGTAATTAGACTGTGGACAGATTGGTTTGTCGACGTTTTATAATGTGTCGGTGGAGAAGCCATGAAGATATTGAAGATAACGCGACAAATTATTTCTCCAGTTAATGAGGAGCGTGGTGTCCCGGTTAGTAAACACCACCATCGATTATCACGCCCTCGTGTTTTGGTGAGGTATGGATCGACAAATCACTAGGTGCCTACAGTATCATCGTCAATATTCAACGGTTGGATCGCCAATGTTAGGCAACATTTCTGCACAGTCACCTTTATGAAGAACTTGTTTGACAACATTGTTGGTGATGTTGTCATCAAGTTCCTTAAACAGATCTCTGTGTATCATAAAGTTTTATCTTTTTGAATGATTGTACATAAGTAAAATTTACAGCTTAAAGCACAATATTTACAATTTTTAGAAATAACTTTGAACTATTTAAAATGTTTAACACTTGTGTATGTCCTTTTCGGTTCGATTTGTTTCTCTTTGTGATAGTCGAAGCTTAGTGTGCTACTGATGGGAGTAATCTCTTACTATAAAGTAAGGATGTAAATACAACATTTGACAATATGTGCACCCCGCAACATCACTGAAATAGTGTGAGATGTGGAGTAAAACAATCATTCAGCAGTTGGACCCCACTTTCTTTCTGATGTGGCTTGCTCCGGAAAACCGAAGTGATTTGATCCAGAATTGTGTTCTGTGCCATACATTTGTGACAAAATATTATGTTGAGTATAAAGTGAGTGACGCACATGGAGCATGGAAATCGCTGCGTGAACATAACTACATGCCTTTTTTTATTATTTTCACGAAGCTGTCAGTGGTTGCGGTTTGCAGCAACATTAACAAGATTATAAACAGATCTCCTGCCTGTAATATTGCTGTCGGAAAGCCATGAAAAAGAACGTGACAAATTTACTTGTTGGTTAATCAATTGGGGAGCTTCGTCTGCCCGTAAACTGTAGTATTGATTTTTAGAACGGGCGAGTCAGCAACGAAATCATGAGGTGCTTGCAATATTCGGTTGTTGCGGTTTGACAGAGTATTTTTTAACGAAAGCCAGTCGAAAGGTGGTGTTATAATCGATCAAGTACTTTGCCTGGTAAATGAAAACATGATTTGGTCACGTTCACGATACCCGCGTGTTTTCTCATCAACTGTTTCACAGACTGTTTATAAGGAGTGGCAAGCTTCTTTCCGTGTTACTGTTTGTCAGCATTTATGTCACATAGGCCAACTATTCAACATGGGACGGATATGATGAAGTTGAACCGTTTCTCAACAGGCTGCAATTCCCTATATGAATAATAGAGGCATTTTAAAGGTCTTACTCTGCATTAATGTGTCTTTTATTTCTTACAATTTAACCCTTATGTTTTTTTATCCCATCGCCATGTTATGCCATAGGGATAATGTCGTCACGACGTCCGTCCGTATAGAGGGCGAGATATAAACAATACCACTTAACACAGGTTTTTGAAATTTTGGAATTACATTGGTCTTGCACTAAATTACATTCCTATTTAAAATGGAGCCATTTCAATAAAATTTCTCGTTTCCATGGCAACATAATGATACACACTAATGATACTAGTATATCAGATGACGTGAACACGTTTTGAACCATACCGCTTAACACAGGGTGTTCAAATCTTGGAAACACATCGGTCTTGCACTAAACTACATTCATATTTTAAATGGGATCATTCCAACCAATTTTGTTAGGTTTCCATCGCAACATAAGACACATAATAATAATAGTATATCAGACGACGTGAGCACGTTTAAAACCATACCGCTTAACAGAGTTTTCAAATTATGGAAACACATTGGTCTTGCATTAAACTACATTCCTATTTAAAATGGGGTCATTCCAATAAAATTTCTGGTTTCCATGGCAACATAATGATACATAATAATGGTACGCCTGACGACTTGAACACTTTTAAAACCATACCACTTAACGCAGGGTTTTCAAATTTTGAAAACACATTTGTCTCATACTAAATTATATTCTTATTTAAAATGGGGTCATTCCAATCACATTTTCCGTTTGTCTGTCCGTTCGTCTGTATAGATGGCCTGAACAAGATAAAATCAATACCATTTAACAAAGGATTTGCAAATTTTGGA
>JAVFBX010192602.1:0-13270 GCA_034783855.1 Mopalia kennerleyi
CCATAGTCCAATGAAATTTTGTGCCACGTTTTTCGATCGAGTTACAGCAAGGGATAGTACTGTGTAAGTCTCGTCTTTATACACATACTGACCCTTGCGTAGGAAGATGGTTTATTGAGGAGTCCGATCACTCAAGTCTCAGATTTGTTCAGGGTTCAGTACACGTCTGTCTCTGGTTTATTAATGGATATGTTCAGGTGTATGCAGGGATCAGTAGGCTCAGGTCTCTGGTCTATTCAGGGGTCGATAGACTCAGGTCTGGTTGGTTCAGGGCTCAGTATACTCAGATCTCTGGTGTATTCAGGGGTCAGTATACTCAGGTTTGGTGTATTCAGGGGCCAGTATACTCAGGTCTCTGGTTTATTCAGGGGTCAGTCTACTCAGGTTTGGTGTATTCAGGGGTCAGTATACTCAGGTCTCTGGTTTATCCAGGGGTCAGTCTACTCAGCTTTGGTGTAATCAGGGGTCAGTATACTCAGATCTCTAGTAAATTCAGGGACCAGTATACCCAGGTATAGTATATCCAGGGATCAGCAGACCCCAGTCGCTTGTGTATTCAGGGGTCAGCAGACTCAGGTATGAATGGTTCAAGGGTCAGTATACTCACGTCAGGTCTATTCAGGGGTCAGAGTTCTTAAGTCTCTGGTTTATTCAGTGGCTAGTATACCTAAGATACTGGTTTATTCAGGAGTCAATAGACTCAGCTCTCGTCTATTCATGGGCCAATATACTCAGGTCTCTGGTTTATTCAGGCGTCAGTAGACTGAAGTCCCTGGTATATTCATATGTCAGTAGATTCAGATCTGGTTTATTAGGGATCCGTATACTCAGCTCTGGTTTACCCAAGAGTCAGTAGAGTCTGGTTTATTTAAAGGTCAGTCGACTCGGGTCTCTGGTTAATTCAGGGACCAGTACTCTCAGGTTGAAATTAGTCCAGGTTGAGTAGAATCAGGTCTGGTTTATTCAGGGGTCAGTAGATGCAAGTCTCTGGTTTATTGTGGTCAGTATATTCAAGACTCTGGTTTATTCAAGGGCCAGTAGATTTAGGTATCTGGTCTATTTATATGTCAGTATAGACTCAGGTCTGGTTTATTCCGTGTCCGCATACCCAGGCCTGGTTTACTCAAGAATCCGTAGACTCAGACCTCTGGTTTATTTAAAGGCCAGTGTAGCCTGGTTTTTGGTTAATTCAGGAGTGAGAAGACTCGGGTCTCTAGTTTATTCAGAGGTCAGTATAGTCCGGTTTCTGGTTGATTCGGGAATCCGTATACTCAGGTTTATTCATGATTCAGTACTCTGGTATTTTCTTTGTTCAGGTGTCCGTGTACTAAGGTCTGGTTAAGAGGCCTTGGGTCTTTTCAGAGATCAGTAGTCTCTGGTCTTTTCAGGGATCAGTAGTCTCTGGTCTATTCAGGGATCAGTAGGCTCACGTCTCTGGTCTTTTCAGGGATCAGTAGGCTCACGTCTCTGGTCTATTCAGGGATCAGTATAGGCTCACGTCTCTGGTCTATTCAGGGATCAGTAGGCTCACGTCTCTGGTCTATTCAGGGATCAGTAGTCTCTGGTCTATTCAGGGATCAGTAGGCTCACGTCTCTGGTCTATTCAGGGATCAGTAGGCTCACGTCTCTAGTCTATTCAGGGATCAGTAGGCTCACGTCTCTGGTCTATTCAGGGATCAGTATAGGCTCACGTCTCTAGTCTATTCAGGGATCAGTAGGCTCAGGTCTCTGGTCTATTCAGGGATCAGTAGGCTCAGGTCACTGGTTTATTTCCCTCTATGAATCAATGTAATAATATTCTCCCCTTTTTCCCGTTTTATTCACTTTTTCTGCTTTTTTGTTATTATTCATTAAATGATATTTATTTTCATTCGTGTTATTTTTTTAAGGGGATCAATGCTGGTCGAAACTATAAAATATTTCGATATTTCTTTTATTTTTCTCTTGTGAGATCTTGAAGTTACATATGCGTTAGGAGGACTGACAACCCATAACTATGTCCGTAAAATGTAAGTTTTAGAATGGAACTGTACGCTACAACAGTGTGGTCTGTCAATAGTTCATTTAATACCTTAATTATCGTTGTGAAGTTTCTGAAATCTGCGAAACTGCTACAATCTAGACTGCAGGATATATGCTCAAGAAATGATGCGTTCGAGGGGAATTTCGTTCGTGTTTAATTTATGCATGTATTGTTTTTTATTCGCTCTTTATACGTGCATAGTTTTTCTTTAAAAAATATGTCTTTAATGTATGTTTAAGTGAATTTCGAAGCCAGAACGATAAGCCAAAGAAGTATAACAAATTCGAGAAAGAATTTTTACTCAAATATATATTTTCGGACATAAAATGACTAGATCTTAGTTAAAGTTACAGCGGTGGATGTAAGTACATTGACAAACTCATTTAGTATGTACGCTTTAGTCCAATTAAGCATTGGCCAACATACAACATGTTTAATTAATTCACACCAAATATGCATAATTAATAGGCGTCCATTTGATCAATTGATCAAGTATTGAAGTATTAATGTGCCCTTTAATGATGTATAAATGTCACACAGTATGTGGAAATGGGAATCCCTGGTCAATTTGTTATTGAATTTCTGTCCGACTGAATGGCTGGGAACTGTATATGCAAGGTTATATATTAGCAAAGCATAATGGATGGCTCTTGATAGCTGTTATTTAAGCATAGGGATTTCTATCTGTAATTGTCAAAATAGTTTTATTATATATTCAGTGTTTATAGTCTTCACCATTTTTTGAAACTAATATTCAAATTTGACAATTAAAAAAAAACAGTTCAATTCGTTATTTTTGAGGGCTAAAAATAATTGCAAAAATAGGACATGTTTGTAATGAGGTTTTAATGGTGAAGCGAATCTCGGTTATTCATTGAGCGTCAATTTAGCGAATTAATACGCTTTAATAGAAAGGCAAAACTCTATGTTTAGCTAAGGGTAAGTAGAACGAGCGATCGTAATGTAAAAAATACCAAAATCAACATTATCCTCATTGTGTGGACCACGACTCAAGTCACAATGGCTGCAATAACTTAAATTAAGTGATTCGCTTAATTCATATATAATTCTCTGCCCCTTATGTTCTAGATCACAAATGTCAATGAGGAAAAAATGGGTAGACACAGACTCCTCTAACGGATCATTGCATATTATGTGGCAAGACTGACTTCGAATAGAATCTCTAGGGACTCGTACATAACTTCCGTCAGTATTCAGTTCACGTCCCGCTATAGCCGCCTGACGATGGACGTACGCTGTCAGCCGCCTCGCTTCTCAATTCCAATTTACAGGAAAACTAATACGAGAGGACAAACATTATTTTTTTCTCTCTTCACACATCTTTTTTCCACTATGGCGATAAAAATGATGATGTTTAGTCAATTCTGTTCATCGTTCTGTAGCAAATGGAGATTGTTTCGTTTCCGAGCCTCTAGAGCCTTGTCTGTTATGCTATTGTCGATTTAACGCACACGGTCGACAAACAACAAAGTGATTGGGCCGAATACAGAGTTGGAAGAGTGGCGGATTCAATTTACAGATCGTTACAACAAGGGCGCAGCCTCCAGGGAAACCTATGGCATCAAAAACATGTCGCTGGAACAAAGACCACAAACCAGTCTTGCTCATCCGCCAGCAAATACTAAATAGTTGCCCGTCTAAGCACATTACCCGTAGGCCTACCCGCAAACAGTAATGACTTATAACGTATGACTGATACTGCATGCTTGTCTAGTTTTGTCTGGAATTAATAAACATTAATTAGTCTACTGGCCCGCTACATCGACCGAGATGCCAATGTTTCGTCGCTGCCCTCAGGATAACGCCAGTGGGTTTCGAGAGCAACTATATAGTGTCACTGCTTAGCACTGGAGGGTAGTTAATTTGCCAACAGAGCGTAACACTTTATGATCTTGTCAATGTGTCTCGTAACTGGCAAGTGTTAATCACAAGTGTTCATCACAAGGATTATACACACTAATATGCATTCAATCAATCACTCAATCAATCGATCAATCAATCAATAATCATGTTTTTGTAGCTTTGCCATTATTACAGTAATAAAAGCCTGAACAAAAACTAGCTTGAATAATTTTTATTTCTTTTAAAAAGTGAATACCGCTACTCTTTAATTCGTTTGTTTATTTTTGCTCATCGAATATACTTAAAGTGTTATCCAAAAAACAAAAATACTGTTAAGATTCACTTTCTAACAAACAAAGAGATCATTCGATATCATTGCTTCCAGCTGTATGAGCTCTGTCACTTTCCTAACAGAGGGGATAGAGAGTGTCCACTATATAGCTGACTAACCTTCTATTTGGTCAACTTAGTGGTCTAGGTGGCCGGCATTTACTGCTGGCGATTCGAACCCTGACGCTATAGTATGAGATTCTTGTCTAAGAATGATACAACCGTGAGTACAGATATGACGAAACACTGCTATTACAAACACCATTTCTTAAAGACAGCGTCAAACAGCAATGGACACAATCAGTTCATGTAATTTTTAGTTCTACTATTTAGTGTTTTCTGATCCTGTCAGCTTTCTCTGGTATCAATTCGGATAACTTTAGTACTCTATAAATTTCCCCACATCTGATCACTGCATACCAAGTGTATTTGCTCTATCCATTCTTTGTCCTCCTAACTTATTATAACATAAAATATTATTTGTTTGTTTGATTTGGGGTTTAAGCTCTTTCTCGACCTAAAAGTTAGGTATTCAAACTATGTGTCGGTGAAAAACCTAAATTTTATTTACAAACAGTTCAATTTAAGCCTATAACTATACGTCGAAAAACTTTGATTGCCTATTTCTGGCACTTCAGTTTTAAGCCGACACTACATTTTCCATGGCGCATTTCTAGATAACTATTTATGGTACAGACTTCAAATTTGTAGCATTGTAAACAGCACGATGTGATCTAGTAAACTGTGTCTCATTTTGTATAAGTTCGTCTTTGATTTTTTTCAATGTTTTCTGAAAGTTAGATTTTACATTTTTATAAGATTTTTCAAGGGGGGATAAACAAAAAAATCAACCGTGATCGATCTTATCAAAATTTTAAAAAAATGAGGCACCGTTTACTATAGTTCAAGGACTATTCTACTAGGTCAACTTATCTATTGAGTCTTATCGTTATTGCACTTCGAGAAATAAAACTTGAAAAATTCAGTCTATTTTTTTCTGTAGACATTTACTAATTTTGCAATATTTTTATAAATAATAACTGGATTTTCACAACAATCATAAATATGTAATCCTGAGTATTCAAGCTTTCAAAAATATATGCATATGTATGGTTCAGATTTATACTCTTCTGTATAATAGACTAAATAAAACTGGTGTTCTGAAAATCGACCAAGGGGTCTAGCAAGACCTTAAATTTGCAACCTAATTTACAAAATTTGTAAGCCAGCTCTTCCAAATATAATCCTTAGTCAGGAAACGTCGGTTTGGTTTACATTTATATTAATATTATCAATGACAGATTGTCTGCCTTAGGCAGGATCGTGAGATTTATTGATAGTGAACCAGCTTCTGCTTGTCGTCACTTATGGGTGAAGTCTTGCTGATATCTCAGATATTCCCTCTCACGAACACGCCTACGGTTATTTGAACTATCCCTCCCTGTCTACCACATACACAAACCCCTGAGTAAAATCATTTCGGAATATTGGAAGGGGTGATGCCGCATGTGTTTTAAATAATTGAGTGAAATAGCTGATTATTCATGATGTATTATCCAACCAAATGTTTCTTACTAGATATATTCTGTTGAAGTTTTGTCAGTTGTTGGTAACTCTAAAGCTTCGGATATATACAGGTAGTTAGTAAGTAGTTTAACAAATTCATTGCATGTATTAAATTACATTTGTTTTATAGTTTGTTATTGTGTATCAACTTGTTGACTTTTGAGATCAGTTTTATCTTATTGTTCAACTGTTTACATTAGAATGATATTGACAACATTTTAACCATTTAGCATACAAGCAAAGTATGCAGTGAATATTTAGACAACCTATTCGCTTAGGGCCAAAGGGTGCATTAGTGGCGTCGGAATAATATGCCTTTTTCTAAATTAACTTGCAAAAACTCTCTCACAATTAACAGTTGTGGCTTCAAAGGTATTCATTTTGTAGCTACTTCAAACTCAAGGTGTTTGACTGAGCTGCTATTTCTTAAGATCGACCATTGTCCTTAAATATGAGAGTATTGTGAATACACGTGTTTCATTACCAGTATAAGCTGAATATTTTACGTGTAATTCATCATTATTCTCGGAGCCTGGGCTGCAATTTAGTTTATCTAGCACTATATGGTCGTTTTATACTGATCTCCTCAAATAGCGTCACTAGTCGAGATATTAAGCGCCAAATTCACCAGTATACAGCTTATATATTGCATTTTGTTCTGGTTGATGAATACTAAACGCCGTGTCCAAAGTTTACAGCTGATAGTTTACAGACCGCTCTCAATTAACTACATAGTGACTGATCATTGCTAGGCACTGTACTGGGCCGGTGTTTAGCGCCAAGTTCATGCGTGTATGGCAACTACGATGAACCTAGATAAATGTTTAGCGAATAAGTTAAGGAGTGTGTACTTCTATTATTTATACTTCTCATGTATATGGGGACTGCTTGGTAACAAGTGTCACCTTAAAGTTTAATATCATATATAGTGTATTCCGTGGTAATACGTCAGCGTTAAAATAATTATTTATAAGTGATAGCCTGGTTGAGGAGAGTTCACACATGTAGCAGTGAATCGAGTAAAGCATTAGATGATTAGTGGTAATTTTTTATTTGGTTCATTTTGCATGGATTTGCTTTGTCTGATGATGGAAACAGTAGAACGGCAATATATTTTGGCAAATTTTATTAATGCTATTCTTTTTATATTCGGCCGGCGGCCGTGGCGTAGAGCTTATTGAACGCGCTTTATAAGGCCTACTTCGATTTACCGTTTACAGGATCGAGTCCGTCTGTCGACCTAAGGTATATGACTGAATCAAAATGTGGCTCCGGCAATCGCTGGGGTGGTTTTTACGAGGATTCCTCCCGTTTTTCCACCATACTAGGGCAAGTAACAATGTGAAGTGGACAATCCGTCATCATATAAGTGAAATACCCTTGAGTACGACGTTAAACCCCAATCAAACAAACAAACAAACAAATCTTTTCTCAGTATGAATATAACAGCTGATGGTGACAAAATTATGTCTCAAAACATCAAAGTAAAATGATCTTTTCTTTTCTAAGTAATATTTTGAGGATTTATTTTCTATGGTTGAATAACTCTATTGGAGTGGTGCAAAAAAAATCGGCAGTTAAACTATTAGCTTGTCCGGTTTAAGTAATCGTTTCCTTACTATGTCACTGGTGCTTGAACACCTCAATAATTACATACATTTTTTAATCAGACTTGCTGTTAGACTTTTTTCAGTTTCGTAATTTCATATTTGTTGCCAGTGATACAGAGTATGATTTGTTGTATGCATTTGGTTGGGGTGACGTAATTTGAGTGATAAAACTTTTGTGTACCAAAAACCTCAAGGAAAACCAAGTAGATGATAAATAAATTGTTATTCAATATTTTGTATTATATGGAATTGTCCAAATGCATTTGCCTTTCTTCAACTTTATACAGATGCAAGATTTGGTGACCTCAGTAACTTCTATGGATAAACTAGACTTGGCTCAGGCGGCTAAGAAAGCAAATAATAGCGAACCAGAAACTGTGGACAAGGAGATGGAACCGTTTCCCATCGACAGTTATTCACATACCACCGAAGATGGGGAAAATAATGGCATGGTTTTCACCACCCCTTTATAGGACCTAGAGCCAGTATGCAGCAGTTTGTGTCTGTGGAACCTATTTTTGCATTACAAATGTATTTGTATTCACCAGTTCATCTGTTGTAATATATCTTATAGAAATATGGTCCTTTATAACCTCCATGCCTGGAGAGTGCTGTACAAAGGGAGGCAACCACAATGCAATCTATTGTATTTGTTTATATTTGTTACTGCACATTTCTATTTGTACACTACAAATATTTTGTGACGTCTACAGTTTGTACATACTCAGGGTATTGCATTACCACAAGTGATCAACAATGAACAAAACTGTTTCCAACTGTTTTTGCAGAAACTTATCAGTTTTCTAGATTTGAATATCTTTATTTCGATTAGATATTACCCTTTAATTATTACTATATCGTTTAATTTATTCTATTTATTGGTACAAGTTTTACTCCCAAGATAAACCAGTTTATACATATGAAGATTTTGTGGTATGCAATTTGTATTTTCATATCAGTACACTGCCGACACGTTATCATAACATCTAGAAGAGATTATTCCTGAGGTTTACAGGACCATAGTAAAAAACTGCCACAAAATAAAAATTAATATAATTGTAGATAAGGGATAAAGTATAACTTGCGTAATCCATAAAGTCTGGTGTTATGTTTAGTGATTACGGAATTAACAATTTTATAAGACTAACACTTTGGTTCTGGGATTCAAGGATTTGAAATTGGTCAATCTAACTGGCACTCTTCAGTTTGAAGAAGGGCGAGAGATAAAAAATATCGTAAACACATGCTTTCTAAAAAATAAAACACAAAATTAATACATTGCTTAATAGATAGTGCAGAGAAATGTCTATGATTGGAACAAATCAAAACTGATCCCGCTACACTCATGATGAAAGGAACTCTTATACTAAATAGTTTCACTCTATATACATGTATGTAGCACAAACAAATGCATCATTTATCTACATAAAATAAGATATAAAAATATTGAACAAATAGATACATATTTTTTTTCTATAAAAAAATATAAATAGTTTGCTGATCACTTTGCTGCACCCTGTAGGTGAAATTTTTCCAGTGGAAAGAAAGTACAGGTAACACTACGTGATTATAGCAGGGGTGATTTTAACAAGGTTTCCTCCATTTTAAAGCAGGAGAGATTTTAAAGACATTGAGCACTTCTTTGAGTGACATTTACCAGTCTGAAGAAAAAAGATTGAAAAACTTTGTATGGAAAACAATTTTTTGCTTTATTGAATTCTATGTTTCTATCTCATTCCAGGAATTGTTTTCAAGTGTGATATTCATATTATTAATAAACTTAGATGTTTTATCAATACCAAAGTTTATCCAACAACTCGTTAGATTTTTGGATACTATGTTTTTGTCTCATTCCAGATACCTTTTTCAAGTATGATAGTTTCATACATGAAAAAGATCACTGGAACAAGACAGAAATATAGTGTCCAATACAGTAATAAGTTACCCAAACCAAGTCTTTCAATCTTATATATTTAATTAGCACTGGAGGAAAATTAACTTTCCAACATTATGGAAATGCTTCACATCTTGGTTGTGCTATTGTCAATTATTGTTGGAATACACCGCTCTCATATAATCAAAATACCCTAAAGCACAGCGTAAAACACCAATCAATCAATCAATAAATCTTATAATCTGATATAAACATTTAGGGCCAATTGTACAGTCTTTTCCTGTGATATTCAAAGTAGTGTTTTTACCCACCTTACTTTAGTTTCAGTGACTGCCACATTGTGATTCAGTCAGTTGTTTATGGGATTGTTGACCCCCTTCAATACACCACATTAATAGCCTGACAATCATTTATAGTTTACCTAGACCTTTTTATACGACAGTTGAGCTTACTGTGTGATTTTATGAGCTTTATATTTCGTTTTTCATTGAACACCAGCAATGCAAAGTGGTCCTAATAGCCTCAGTACAACAGTATACACCAATATATTAAATAAATATGTGTCTGGCAGGGAGGTTCACTCTTGTGTATTTTTCACCTGGGTTGTTAACTTGCCATAAGTTAAAAGAGTGTAAATTCAAAACCCAAATTACCAGGTTATTGAAACAAAAACGATATAACTCCTTGGGAACAAATTGTCACAGTTTTGAGTGTTTATTGTCCCATGTTTTTTCCTTGTCACTCAAAAATAATTAACTTATATTTATATAAATTTCTATATAATTATATTAACAAGCGTCGCCTGTGTTTGACCAGCATTTGGCCCGAGTTTTGCTCTAGCTTGTCATTAGACCATAATGCATCCATGTGAAACTTTCCCCCACCAATAATGTTTCTCAGTCCTCACTACTTTTTTTTAATTTTTATTTTTATCTTTTTTTTTTTAGTATTTTGAACACAGAATTTATTGTGAGTTCTATTACACCAGTGCCCTGACAGGTGAAATACTACACAAAAAGTAGAGATCAAAATTTTGAATCCATGAAGCGAAATATCAGTTAAGGCAATGCATAATCAGCACAGGACTATTTCCCTTTATCTATAAAATTATGGTCAGAAAGTACTTAAAAACTAATATTTAAAAGAAGAAAATACACATCATTGCCAGAAAATACTCAAAAAGGACAGAAAATACTCAAAAAGCAATGGTTTAAAGAAGAATATATACATAATTGTGACAAACTGCTCTAAAGAAGAGTAATTTTTTCACAAATTTTTCCCCAGGTAGGTAGGTCTGTCCTCTAATTAAGAGTAGTATGTTTTAAAGCTAACATTTTCTGTTATTGCAGAAAAGTAGAGTACATCACTACCATATAACTAATTCTCTAGAGTACATCTTATATCTTATGTATATACAATTTTGTTAAGCCCATTAAAACAATGAGTTTAATCTGTTTTCTTTATACCCACCATTGGTTATATTATTACATACGTCCTAGGTAGCATTTTTTATATGAAGAGATTTTTTTAAACCGATCTTAGTTTTGCTTTAATGATATACATACTCTTATCCTCAGCGAACAATCAAAATTGTATTTATTTTAAAAAAATTACCAAAATATTTATAAAAATTGGAAAGCTTTACGTGCTACAGGACATATTTTATGCTCTGAAAATATTAAATTTGCAGGATTATTGTATATAATGTATGGTTATATGAATATGAATATGATATTGACATATTTGTGAGAAATTGATGATAAATGCATAAGAGTTTTTTTGTTATGAAAAGATGCTTTTCTCAGCCAAATATCCTACAGAACCATTTAAATATAAATGTAGTTTTCTAGAATTACATAGCATCTAACCAAGTTTTGCAAAATAGCTACTTAATGGAAATACATTGGGATTTTTATAGTACTTAAGCTTTGTGAGTTATGTCCCCTTGTGACTGTATTGTACCAATAAGCTTTTATAAATGCATCAGTTTTAGAATGTTTTTGTTTTCAAATTTCACTGAACCCAAACTGCCTGCTACTCACTTTGTTAAGTTATCTTTTTTTTTGTTTATAACCAAAAATGTTTTTAGGCTGAAAGTTCAGCCATTGACACTATAAAGTTAGCCAAAGATGGGTCTCTGAGTGTTTGAGACAAATAAGAAACGATTTGAGACACCCAGTTTTAATCAAATTTAACATGGGAAACACCAATAGATTTCTTGCTCGTACTTTGATTACAAATATCAAGGAAACCCCGACATTTGTAGAAGTAAATTTTCCAATTTTAAAGGAAGGGAGACAACTTTTAAAATAATGAATAACTGGAAAACATCTTAACCCTTTGAACCCTGGATTCCCTCGCCCATCAGTACATATACATTCTAATGTCATAAGAAAGGGCCGGTTAATAGGTACTTAGGGTTTAAAGGGTTAAAGAGTCACTTGAATAAAAAGAGCATGATTTGGTTTTTGAGGATTAATTGATAAACAAAATATTAGAAAAACTTTATTTCTGGAACAATGGCCAGGATGACCTCTACTGAAGGCATGCACTTATACCAACTTTAGGAAACTGCTTTTAGAGAAATTTTTGTCAAACTTGTAACGTTTTTGACCACATTGTTTCTGTAAATTTGATTGGTGTAAAGTACTTTATGTGAGTTAAGCCTCTGTTATTTCTAAGCTTTTGAATGTAAAAAAAAAGTAGCAATTGTACATATTTGTGATGAAAAGAAGTTTCAATTGTTAAATTTAATGATGAAAAAAGGTTGACTTGATGATCAAAACCAGATTTATTTAAGAAATTTGCTATGTAGTTATGAACTGGTGTACAGAATTTTAATATATAATATGTATGTATTTGATTTAAATTGTTTTGTTATATGCAAACATATCAATACTGAATCGGTAAATATAACATTTAGTTATAGATTTTATTAGATTATAATGCATATATTATTGAACTGTTATTGTAATGATTATTTGCTAGTCTAGAAAAACAAACATCTACACAAGGAAGCCCAAACTGGGCGCTTTTGCTCTGAAGTTTTCGTTCTGCCATTAGAAAACAATTTCCTTCATTTTTTCAGTTCGTCATTTTATGTTTTCCAAAATGGGTACCTGTTACAATAATTGAGATCTTGGCTATTTTCGTTGTTCTTTTATATTCTTTGTTGAATGCTCACTTGTCTTTTCTATTTTCTTACAGTAAAGCAAAATGTTGTGTAGTTTATTTAAATGTTCTTCAATATTTAAAGAATTAGAGCTTTTCTTATCAATATTCCAATCTTGCTATTAATTTATGGCTTCTTTTTTCACATCGTTGGTATCACCAAGGGAAATAACTTGATAATACTTTACTACATCAGTTATCTGCCCTTATTTTACTTTTGTGACATTTTGCTTCAATTAGCTCAATTTTGCTACGTTGTGTGTTGGTTCAGTTTAGAAGTGCTTCCTTTTCTCTGTACTTACTTTTTTTGTATTGTTCAACTTTGTGTCAAAGTGCTATTATCTAGTCACTTTCTTTCTTCTCTTTAGGCCCTAATTAATTAAAGCTGACCTAGCTACAAATGCTGAACTTTTCAAATACAGTGAGCTGAAATTCATCGTACACAAACAAAATTTCAATAATTATTATAAGTTTTTAGAAATGCCTTTATTGAGCGAAGAAACAGGGTTTATCCTTTCTGCTGATTGTATATCATTTTTTACTTAAAAATTGTTTTTTTCTGTTCTGATAAAGGAACATTTCCAGGGTGTGATTAATGGTGTTGAGTTTAAGGGGGTTTCAGTTATTTTGGGGGGTTTTGAAGTGAATGCCCCCATACACAGTGACACTAGTATCATATTTGAGAGCTAAGTGAATAATGGTGAGGTGTTTATATAGGTGCTGATAAAAAGGCTTATTACTAGCCCCTGAGTTATATTCACTTGGATGACTGGTAGCCTTAAAGATTTCGCAAATAACTTGTTTTGTTTGTTT
>JAVFBX010192613.1:0-13267 GCA_034783855.1 Mopalia kennerleyi
ATGAAACAGGTATTTTATGGATTAATAAACCAAGAGTCAAACAGATATATTGTGGATTAATAAACCAAGAGTCAAACAGATATATTGTGGATTAATAAAGCAAGAGTCAAACAGATATATTGTGGATAAATTACCCTTGATTCAAACTGGTATTTTATGGATCAAACAGTAGGCTCGGTAATTAAGATACTACCAGTCTCAGCAAATTATAATGACACACTAATTATGTTATATGGGGTATAAGGAAACTGACCTAAGGAAAACATTCATCTAACATATGGTATCAACTGACAATATGAAGACGATAAACGGTTGCGTTAGGACAACCACCGAGACGCTTCTCACAATAAACCACGATAACAACTCCCAAGAAAAACCTCAGGGAATTCATGTTTTCGGTTTATTGATCAAATCATCATCCGGAGTGACGGTTTAATTACTAAATCCAAACGTTCGGAGTTTTTACCATGCATGCTTAATTTATTGGTTCGGTATATCAATGATTAGTGTTTAACGCCATACTATTTACTTTGAAGTTTTTTGCTCTGTTGTGAAATAATTCTTCCTCCAGCTCAAAGTAAAGTTGGCACAATGAAATATTCACCAATACCGTCAAGTCAAATTTATTTTTCGCTTTAATGTATTAATAGGTTTTATTTCGCTTTACCTTTTTTATTTAAGATATTTAAAAAGTATCTTTTAATTGCCTCCATCATGCATTGGTTATTGTTTTTATGATTTTAGTATCACTGAATGTAGTGTTTGAATAACCTGCAATTAGATCGCGTTCCGGTTATTTAGTGAATAAAATAAACAATGACTACATTTGGAAGACTTTATACCCTCAAGCGGAGGGGCTCAGCATACGTATTTGATGGTAACTTGTCTGAGAGTTCAACTGCATGGGACATCAAATATTCACTCACAGGCCAAGCCAAAATTTGTATGTGAACCTATTAAAGACTTGGTTTAATTGTTGGCCTTTGTTTTTCAAATGTCTCACTGGTAGGATAAAATCTGCGAACTTAAAGGTGTAACGACATGGTTAAAGATGTCCATAAAGTTAGGCAATGACGCATGCACACGCTACACGATTAACGCTTGATACGGTGAGAGTGCGAGACGCCTCAAGGATATTCATTGAGCTGTATGATGCGGGGTCAGGTTTTAAACCAAAGGTGCTCATCTAGAAAAAAGAAGGTGACGATAACGGGAAATACAATAGGTTCACAGCTTTTTGGAGCTTTGTTCCTAGAGAATAAAGCTTTTCTCAGCGCCATTGTTCTCAGACGCAAAACTAACGGCTTCTGTGCTTTACGTCTCAGGCAACCGGATACCTGTCTTAAGTATAATTATTAATTAGAATAGATTATTAAACTGGCTTGGAGGGAGAAGTGTAGAATGAATGTGAGAAACATTAACATGCAGGACAATGGTCATTCTAACAGGACACGTGGACACCAATCAAACGTACATAATTGGAGGCGGCCAACTTTTTTCTTTAAACAAGTTTTACCGCCATTGATAATTATTAATTCTCCTTTGAAGACCATGCATGGTCCAGACGCCAACAAAATAAGAATAAATCTGTCCCCCAATGTTGTAGAACACTCCACAGCGGACCCCCTATTGTGATAGTTTACATCGGAAATTAAGTCTGAAATCATGACGTTAGTTATTGTCCGACCCGGCCCAAATCTCTTATAGTTTTCTGTTACACGGTTATACCATACAACCGAACAAATTTAAATGGTTACAAGATACATTTTGTGCAATGCCAATAAAACATTGATTCAAATTTATATCTAGAACTACATGTATATTGATAACAATACAATCGTAGCTTTTTTTAACGTGCATTAGAATATCATGAAATTCGAATTTATTCTCTAATATAGGGATATAAGACTGAGGACATGAAAAATCCCGCCCTTAATTCTCAGATTCCAAATGACTTGGAAAAAATATATTATTTTAACCTAATACAATCATGCATGCAAGTCGACATTCAAATCGAGCAGAATGACTGAACTGACTGGTTGATTGGTTCCTGTGGTTCACATGTTGTCGTTTATTACGGAGAGAACCTCATAATCAGCTAATCTGGACTCAATCAAGCTAGTCCAATGAATACACGTCTTGTTCCTTCATTATCAAGTTTAGGCACTCGGGCAAACTCTACAGGGGGAAAGGTAACAATGCCTTCATCAAACGCAGGTGATGTGTTTTAAGAAAGCCACAGAATTATTTGGTTTTATGCTCTATGTTATTACACCAGTGGACAATATAACAACAAAACTGGAGGGAACGAGTGCCAGTGTTACACCTGGGTTATGGCGGGCTCATATTATGGCTAAACCCTATAGACCCCTGTATTATACTCTTAAGAGGGCTAAATCTCAGACAGAAACTATAATTAAAGTAGAGAAATAGAATGGGCAGGTGTGATAAGCTGAGTTAACTATCAGTGATGGGAATTTACCTGGCCGCAGTCCAAAGTTTCCCGCCTTCAGTAATTAATCAATTTTCACCTTGGCTAATTCTGAAGCTTACCTTTAGATGTAGGTATCAGTTACCGGTTTCAATTTCACCTAACCTGGTCTAAAACAATCACTCACACACCTTTATCTAATCAAAGTGATTACAGGTGATGGTTTAAGTCTATTAACACGATCTAGTTATTTCCTCCTGCCAATGGATCTTTATTAATGGCAGGTGATTCGAGAGCTCGAGCAATCGGCTTCAGGATAAAACTTGTCACTAACTCAATCTACCTGGCTAACGTGTCATCGTATTCTCTTACAAACAATCAAAATAGCAATTTGTGGCAAGGTGAAGCTGTCAGGTGAGATAGTGTAATGGCGTCTGTGGAATTTATTACTGTACCAAAGCTTTATCAACCTGACAACTTCTATCAGCAATAACAATGAGATACAGTGCAGAACTGGATGACACATGCCTATTACAGGGTTTAATTGCCTGTAAATCATAACTATATGTAATAGTATATATGATAAAAAGCCAATAGGTGAATGACGTCACAGACCTGTTAGCTTTTAATATCAGTTATAAAAATAATCATTTAATTGAAAAATTGTAGATAAAAGACAAAACCAATAGGAGTAAAAATAACATCAATATTTATTTTCTAATATTAACTCAAAAACTCTTAATATTATATACAAAGAACAAAGTTAATTACAAATATGTATTATATTTGCCAACAGGAAACAACGAATGTTCCAAACATGCTATATTTTATACACCAAATAGGCAAACAACCATCCTTGAGGACTGTTTTAAAAAAAATTAAATTACATAAATGATTCAATTTAATTTTTTGGCTTTAGAAAAAACAATTAGATAGTTTAATTAGTATGCCTCACAAATGACCAATTTTTGAGGACATCATTAAAAATCATTGTCAAAATAATGCTGAATGTCATAATAAAATCTTAATATCAGATTTTTTTAGCTTTAGATTTCAGAATATCATTTTATCCCACAAAACACGTTTTAATTAATGACAATTCAATTGATTAGTTTCGAATTATCTGAGACATTTCAGAATAATACAGTATTAGAATTGAAGTGTTTTATTGCCACATTTTGAGAGGAGATTGTGTGAAGTTCATCACCTGGCAGGTTAAGAGTTCACGGCTATAATTATATTACACTTCACAAGTTAACTCTTCAGTCTATCTGCAGTTCAAAAACTGATACTTGTTAATTCTATAGAAATATAGAGGTTTTCTTGACCCCATTGATTTTTGTCGCCACATGATCAATAGCTGGAGAAGCTAGCCAGTCTGAGTGAGCTAATTAGCAGGGCTCCGTCTAAACCACCTGAAGAAAAAGGAAAAGCATGTTAGAGAAAGGTGATATTCTTCTACAAACAGAACCGTTATAATCCACAGACAAACCGTTAACAGTCCCTCTGTCTTTATCCCACAGAAAACTCACACTGTCACAAAATCTCAGACTGGTGTCTTGTTTAATGCCTACAGCTAAGGTAGCTTCAAAGTGTAATGTTGAGATATTAAAGTAAATGGCGGCTTTCACTCAAGTCTCAGCTGTGACCAGTGGATGCCTGGAATAGGTATGGGATAAGGGAGAGAAAATCGAAGAGATTCACACTTTGGTGGATTTGAGCTCTAGTTGTGTTAGCTTGGAGAGGTCTGGTATTTATTCTGCGTGTTAGCCTCACTGGTTCGGCCTCAGCAGTTGTGATTTGTTCAAACATGGCCTCTCTATATCAGGTGTGAACGGGCCAAATGTCTGCTGACAACAATGATGAGGAATCCTGGAGGCCAATTACAGGCCCAATTGGAAGTACTTCTCTGTTTTGAGAGTAGGTGAGAGACCTATTGTCCAAAAGTCTCATAGTTATTAATATAGCTTTCCCCATCCAAACAAACCTGTTTAGAAAAGTAGTTATCTGAATGAAATCATTGGATGGTCCGTGTATAAGCGAGTGTGACTTGCTCACGGTACATCCACGAATGGCAGATGGACCGTGACAAAGACCAACAAACCCTGATTAAGAATCTCCACTTGTTTTGAAACAGTGATAGCCGCAAAGTTTCCATTTGTTATGAGACTGGTTTACAGTGTGATTAGGTTTCGGTGATGGTAGGAAGTATGTTGTTACTCGACGTGATTTCTCTGCAGTCAGCCAGGTATCTCGGCTGAATAAGGGAGCCTCCAGCGCTGATTACATGGCTAATATGACCTCAACCTGACCCTGCTGTAATTACTAAAGATTGAAAGAATACAGATTCTCCATGCTCTTCACACAACATCACAGCTCGGCACACGTTCATACACACACACAGGTTTATTTCACCAAATTGAGCAACACCAATGCTGGTCCACACTGATTCATACAGCTAACATCGGCAGTAACTATTAAATTACAGATTCTGATCAATCAATATAACAATAAAAATATAACAAAGAAAACCTCCTTTCAATAAATTTCATCAATTAAAGTAAACAGTACATTTATAGAATATAATCATTCACATAAATGGGCTTATTCATAAAGAAACAATCACTCCAAATGTGAACTGTGTTGATGGGGCTTACCGTTGTTGTGACCAACTAACAGCCATCACAGTTATATAAGTGAAATAGCCTTATGGGATCGACAGATAAGTGAAATAGCCTTATGGGACGGACTAACAACCATCACAGTTATATAAGTGAAATAGCCTTAAGGGACCAACAGATAAGTGAAATAGCCTTGTGGGACTGACTAACATCCATCACCGTTATATAAGTGAAATAGCCTTATTGGACAGACTAGCAACCATCACTGTTAGATAAGAGAAATACCCTTATGGGATAAACAGATAAGTGAAATAGCCTTATAGGACCGACTGACAACCATCACCGTTAGATAAGCGAAATAGCCTTATGGGAGAGACTAACACCCATCACAGTTATGTAAGTGAAATAGTCTTTTGGGACTGACAGATAAGTGAAATAGCCTTATGGGGCCGACTTAAAACAATCACTGTTAGATAAGTTAAACAGCCTTAAGAAACGGACTGACAGCCATCCCTATTAGATAGGTGAAATAGCCTTATGGGGCGGACTAACAACCATCACCATCAGATAAGTGAAAAAACCTGATGGAACAGACTGACAACCATCAACAGAATATAAGTGAAACAGCCTTATGGGACGGACTAACAACCATCACAGTTATATAAGTGAAATAGCCTTGTGGGACGGACTGACAACCATCAACATGAGACAAGTGAAACAGCCTTATGGGACGGACTGACAACCATCAACATGAGACAAGTGAAACAGCCTTGTGGGACGGACAAACAACCATCAACATGAGACAAGTGAAACAGCCTTATGGGACGGACTGACAACCATCACTGTTAGATAAGTGAAATAAATGAGGGAGGGAGGGAGGGAGGAATTGAAGGAATGGGTGTGAAATGAAATGGGATAAATGATAACAACGGGCTCAATTAATACCAAGATGAATGAATGACTGAATGAATGATTTGTTTGTTTGTTTAATTGGGGTTTAACGTCGTTCTCAAGGGTTTTTCACTTATATGACGACATGCCAGCCCAATGGGTGAAAGAAACCACCCTGGACACCACTGGCAACAAACAAAGACAGGACTGGATAAATACAGGACGCAATACAGACACCACAAACAGATAGGCTTCCTATTCCCCTTTAGCTCTGAGAGTGCCAGGGCAACATTAAGCTCCCTCCAACCGCAGGCATGAATGAATGAATGAATGAATGAATGCTAAGTGAAATGGGACATGATAACAACAGTCTCCATTAATACCAAGAAGAGTAAATTGTTATACCAGCACAACCGTTAAGCGGGAAGGGTTTCAGCATTCAGTAAGGAAATAAGTGCCCCTCATACATGACTATGTTCAAGCCCTCTAGTCACAATATACTGGCCTATTCCATCAGGTATGTCCTCATGCGCACTGCTAGAGAAACTGTTTGTCTGATTCTTCGCTTAACATTGTCCTGAAGGATATATCAGATATATGACAACTGTGCATGGCTGCAATTGATGGAAATCTTCATCATGAACTCCCTTTTCATATCGGTGGTTGAAAAGTGGCCCAAAACCTGTGAGGTAAATTGTCGGGGGTTCAGCAGTCCAGAGAACAACTAACTGAGCCACAACCTGGTTAGAAAGAAACCTCACCTATTTAAACGGTCTGACTCAGGCGGGAATAATCAACATGTTTTACTGATTATAAAGTGAGGATCCCAACAACTAGACAGATCATTAGTGTGGCTGAATAATGTGGGGATCTTGTGCTTACATAATCCACCAATAGAATCTCTATGAATTCAGATATAATAATGGTACTTTAGAGAGAAGTAATAAAACCTCGGCCATATTTCACAATGAGACAAGCCGGATGATTGCATTTATTATTTCTATGAGATTTTCGTGAGACGAGATGAAATTCTACCTTAAGATTATCGATGAATTGAAGCCGAGTCCACGCTGTGTTCCTCCAGTGGTTCCCAGATAAAGGAAAGGATGATGGTATAATGAGATAATAGCATCAACAGAGAGTGACATTTGCTTGGCCATGCACTGCGCCACAGCCCTGACAATGGCCATCCATCACAGAGCAAACCAAATGGAGGGAGCTGGTCTGCCTCTATCCCATCATCCATCATCACACGAGTAATATCATCAGGAATTTCGCCATTCTCCCTACCTGGTACAGAAAAGTAGTCAATGTTAGACACATATTGTGGACAGAAAGGGATCATAAATATGCAACAATGCCTTAAGTGTTTTTCACGGTTAGATATCCAAAAGTGTAAACCAAACTGGAAACAAATTGCATTTTGCAAATTGCAACTAACTTTGTGCCACACAGGGACACACTGATAGCCTTATATGCTTTAGATAAAATTCTAGACCATAATAAGACACATGCAGACATAAAATTTGCATGTTAATGAAATTAAATAACCTAATAATTGGAATGGAATCTCATTATTGAAAAGAAGTTTTATTATAGGACCTGTCTGTCTTCCAACAGTAAACAAATGTTAACAAGGTTTTGGTGGCAGGGTTGTTTTACTTTCACAGCCCTCAAAGATCGGTTTTTGTGGAGAGGCTCATCAGAGCAAACAAAACTTGTCAAATATCGCAAGTGGTGTAATCATCTTAGTGGGCGCACGTGCATGCATGAAGGAGAGTCCTGAAGACCTGTGCAGGCGCTGGCCAGAAGGAGAAAAGGTTACAGATGTGCAGTATTGATTGGGAATCTTCACGCCAGCTATTCTCTACCTTCATTCTCACTGATAATTTTCTCCTCAGTCATGAGTAATTCTAGCTAAACAAAAGATTTCTGAGAGGTTGGCGATAAAGATTTTCTGAGGCACTGTCAGAGAGATTATCATACAGTGTGTGCATCGGCCCCAATGCTCTCTTATTACTTCAATTGTAATTATAAGAAAGCAGTTAGTTATTGCCCAGAATCTTCACCGGGAATTAAATCTTGGAGAATAGACAAACTGTGAGTCTGAATCATTCCAGCCACTGTATTGTCTTGGGCAGATTTTTATTGAAAGACCTGCTTCTAGTTTGTTTATCCCCTCTGGCAACAGCACGCCAACCAGGAAAGGACTCAGTTTGGTAGATTTGATTTCTGTAAGAGTAGGCTTTGTTTCTCACAACTCTATTGTTTCTATTTAATCCCCCTGTACCTGGGAGAGGTGATCACAGGCACCCATCCATTACTTTGCCAAGGAAAAGGCAAAATACCATAAAATATTCCAATTGTTTTCCATTGGCTGCAGGTTTGAAGAACAACTAACAGAATTGGTTTTTGGGAGCAGGATCTCATTATGTGCTTGCTGCATGCACAGTGGGATATCACAAAGATTCAACAATACAAAAACAACACAAGTTATTGAAGTCAGAAAATTGCCAAATTCATCACAACAGCTTGAACACTATATAAAAAAATTCTTAATATTGAACAATTCCTTTTTTTTTTCGACAATAAATACAAACTTGAAGAAAAGATTAATTTTGACCATAACCGGGAAATTAAATAATAGAGCGGGCACAGGACAAAATCTGCCAATTTTGTAATTCCAATAGTGAGTTCATGTTTTTGTCAGTTTGTTAGATTTTTTTATGATTTTTTTTATACATGTCAAGTTTTATATTACAAAGCAGTTGTAATGGTCAACTTAAATATTGCTACAATTTATCATCAGCTTTCTCTATTTAACAGCATTCAGTTCTGTAGTTTGACTGTTCTTTTTGCTTCTTTAATTTTTTTATGTAACACAATAAAGCATAACAAAAATCTTTCAACAAAATTACTATGGAAGATTATAGTGCACTAGTGTACCTGTAAAGAAAAGGTACTTTAAAGACAGTTTGGTTTCACGGTTGACTGATCTTGTGAAATTCTTTTCAATTTGTATCAATGATTACATCTAGTTTGTAAATCTGTTAGCCGCATAACATCTATTTACCTGGTTCATTATGTAGTCATTATGGAACAGTTACATGGTGAGGTAACAATGCTCTGAGTTCTATTAGCTGGGGGGTGCCAGCAGCTATAAACTGAACACTGACAAACTGCCCCGCACACACACGACAATGCCCTGACTCCACAATAAGTGTAACCTCTGGCTAGCCACGTGCCTCACACGGACACACAGGACGCCAGTCTATACAGCCATCAGCCAGTGCTTAACAACAACAACACTGAGTCTGTCGCATTTAAAAAAGTAGTACAAATTATCCCAGTGTTTTTCTGGCATGTAGGGGTCTTGTGATTCCTGTCACAGATTTTAGCCCACATGTAGGTGTCAACAATGATAGATGGACACACATAAAATGAACACGGGTCTTGAAAGGAAAATTAGGCTTCTATTCTCTAAAAATACTTTCTATGGTTTTGTCCATCTGTATCTTTCTCACCAGAATAAATGACTTAGATTAAATGATAAATAATCATAGTTTGATGTGCCTTGGGGAAAATGGTCTATGGTTAAAGTCTGTCCAATTTCTGATAGCCAGCCAGGATCATAGGAAATATAGAATATCTGAATATCCTTACCTTACTAGTAACAACATTATATGCCACAAAACATCTACACTTAATCAATTGCCTAACTTTTATACGATGAAACAATAAGCTTGGTTTAATGTGAATTCTAACACAACCTTTTATTTCCAGGATCACAAAAGTATTTAAGTGGTAGCACATTACAGCTATCTGAAGATCAAACATTGAAATCATTATCACATTGATAGATACTGACTGTTTGAAATTGGGACACTGACATTTAAAACATTACACCAAACACACAAACTTGCTTTAGAAAATTTTATTTGAATATTATCGTGTTGCATTTGTACTTTTCTGCCTGGAGAAATTCGTAATGAAGAACCAAGTAAGGAGATTTATTTTCTGTGAGAAAAACACCTGCTCTATTAGGAATTTTAGAATGATGAGTGTTTTGCTGACTTGGAATAAAAACATTCAGTGATCATTGACGGCCCCAGGGTTCAAGAAATCCTCGCATCCCAAGAGTTTCTAATTCTAATGGTACAGTGGATGCAAGGTGGGTAACTCCAGCTCTACGATGTAACACGCAGGGACGTTAAATTATTCATCAGGTTTTCCTCTTCCACTCCATACAAGATCTGAAGCATGATAAGGTAAATAGCCTCTGGCCATATACACCTCAATTCTAATAGATCACAGTTTTCAGGCATACAGGCGACAGCCACATCAATCCAGTCACACACCTTATCGCCAGTCTCCACCCCAAAATGCTCTAATAAATGACAAATAGACCCCTATAAAACAATATAATTGATTCAACAAAACCTAAAAAAATAATAACTTCACAAAGATGTATTTATTGTCGTTTCACTATTAAGATGTTTGATATTTATGATTCAGATTTGATCGATTTGCTACCTACATGAGAATTAATGAGCTTTTGTTTAAGGTGTTTTTTAAATGTGATAAGATCAACAGAATGGAACATCAAACGAGTTAGACCCAATGTCTCTCATACGCCACAAGATTCAATCCAAGTGGAAACCACTGAGAACAGATGGACTTACATATGCCCTAATTAAAATTTGATTGATTTCATCAATTTTATATCCAAATGAAAATATTAATTATAATTTAACAAAATCTTTATTTATTTGACATAACACAATATCAGCAATACAGCACCACAGTGTTTTTGATTTTTTGTTAAGAAGAGAGCTCAAGTTTTACTAATAGGGCTGAAATATAAAATAAAAACTTGCCATCTGTAGGTCCCGAAAGCTTATTAAAATAAAAAATTAGGAGTCACAATAATGCTGGGGTTCTCATTTTATGTATTAGTACAGCCATATTAAACAGTATGAAATGTACGATAACAAGACCTCCTAGAAACAGTCTTGAATGAAAACATAATCAAGAATGCGACAAAAGAAAAATATGCTTCTTTAATAAGATGTCAGTTTAATCTTGATGATTTCACCTTTGGTCAAATGCCCTGTTTTCTCTCTATCGCCATGGAAATGAGGTGCATTCAAATAACAAAGGATGGGTTAAGCACTTCAGTGACACTGTGTCCTCCTACAGGCTAAAGGAAATGTGTTTTATGTTTGACAGACTTAACACTTTATCTTCCAAAGAATTTCTTTTCAACTGTCACTATAGTGAATATCAGATTACTATCTCTGCCTAACTGTGCCTCTGCCTGGCGTCCCAATAGCACACTGCCCTCCATCTTCTATTTATTGTTCTATCTTTCCGGACTGGACATTGTGGTCAGGACAAAAGGTACGTGTGCACCCTCAAGGTCCAAACTCAAACACCACTTTATCATAGAAATTACCATTCTACAGGAAGAGGGTGGCTCTGTTTTTCTGTTTGTCTACATACCTAACAATAGCTAATCCAGCTGAACAACAATGCACTTAAACAGTGAAGTCGTCTTGAGCTTGTTTAAAGTTCTTTGACACATCGATTGAACTGTTTGATAATTGCAACATAATCGTATCCACTTTACTCATATCTTGCTTTTGCATGCCCCAAAACTGTGAACAGTACAATATTAAAAAAAAGGACAAACATAATAAACAAGTAGTAATAATAATAATGGACAGCTACACATCTACCAATTAGAGTTAACAAAATGTTTTATCAAGTCTTCCCCAAGCATACAGTTTTCTACCACTGATGAATTGGTATTTGATAATCGGCAATACAAATGGAGGAAAGTAATAAGACTTTAGGTAGATCAATGGTGCACTCTAGCATTTGTTTTGATTGGCAAATGGTGCATATTGATCCTCAAGCCAGTATGTTATAACATTTGACGGTTTTAACATAGTTAAAATTTTTAATTCAGCTCAGACCTTATCTAGATACAATATCAAGATGCCATAAAACGATATAACAATAACAAAATCTGAGCAAAAAAATAGATAAATGGGATATGCAAATGTCTACAAATTCAATCCCAAAAAATCACTGATTGGTGGATGGACCAATGATGGATTGTGGGATGGAGCAATGATGGATTAGTGGATGGACCAATGATGAATTGGTGGATGAACCAATGATGAATTGGTGGATGAAACAATGATGAAGTGACTAATGGACCAATGATGAATTGGTGGATGGACCAATGATGGATTGGTGGATGGACCAATGGTGAATTGGTGGATGGACCAATGATGGATTGGTGGGTGGACCAATGATGGATTGGTGGATGGACCAATGATGGATTGGTGGATGGACCAATGATGGATTGGTGGATGGACCAATGATGGATTGTGGGATGGATTGGTGGATGGACCAATGATGGATTGGTGGATGGACCATTGATGGATTGGTGGATGGACCAACGATGAATTGGTGGATGAAACAACGATGAAATGGCTAATGGACCAATGATGAATTGGTGGATGGACCAATGATGGGTTGGTGGATGGACCAATGATAAAATGGTAAATGGACCAATGGTGAATTGGTGGATGGACCAATGATAACTTGGTTGATTGGCCTATGACTGACTTGACCAATGATGCAATTGGGAAGACAGTTCAAGACACCAATAATGAAATTATTGATATAGACCAGAAATTATTCCCGTATGTTATGGTGTCAGTACTTCATACTTCCTTTAACTAATTTTTTATTTGATTCAAGATATAAAAAAATGGACTGATGATTTACAGTCCATTTATGGGCGGAAATATTTGTGTTTTTGTCAATGTAATTGTTTTCTATCTCTGATGTATCAAGTCATAATATCAGAATACAGTAATGCAGTGACATGGCTTCAAAACCTTTACATGTGCTTGTCCTAAAGCAGTTATAAGAACACCTCCAAGAAAAGTATGCAAGGAAACCCATAAAAGACTCATTATAAAAAATTGCCGTATCACTAAACATCTGGAATGAAAATATTGCAAGCGATAATGGTTTCACCTTGTTTGAGCTAATCTAGATACACCATCTGGATCCCATTAATTGATTTGTAACAGAAGTAAAATTTGACCAAACAGCCAAGGAAATGGGATGGAATAATATCTACAAATTTGATCCCCAAATATCTCATCAGGTCTCATACAGTGCAGAGGCACAGTTTGAATCAATGGATGGATTGATATTATGATAATCAACAAAGAAAACATAGAACATACCGAAGTTAGAAAATAGAGATTGATTGGTGTTTTACGTCATGCTTAAGGATATT
>JAVFBX010192624.1:0-13266 GCA_034783855.1 Mopalia kennerleyi
ACTTAAAACAACCCCACTGATACAAATGAGAATTCGTTGTTAAAACGAAATCAATGTTGGATCAATCAATACATCCATTGCCACAATTGACACGCGCACTGACTATGGTATTGCGCCTAAATTTGAAACGTCGATTTGTCTTTATTGGAAAGGCGAATCCATTATCATTAAAAAAGATTCACAGACAGTAGTGTGATTCTTTTTCTTTAAAGAATAGGAGATTAGACAATTCAACCTTCCAATCATATCTTTATTTTCTTCTCATTTTTCTAAAATTAATTAAGTTTGTTTAATGTCTTTGAATGCACAACGGTATTTCATTTCTCGCCGAGGTACTGTTACAAGAAATATAATTACTTCTACTTCAACAAAAACATGAAGTTTTTTGCTCTATTGGAAGTGAGAATTCCTCCAGTGTTAAATACAAGCAGGCTGAGTATGCAGCAGTCACAAGTGACCTTAGCCAAAAGGCAACTGACCTTTAAATAAAAAAAGACCTCCGAGGAATGGAATCTTAAGGAAGACAACGACTCAACATTGCCATATTATTAAAATATAATGGATTTTAAGAAGGATACAAATTACCAGGTACATTCGTAGAATAACAAACTGTTAAACGGTAAAAACCAGCGCTGAGGAGTATGCAAATCTGACGTTTGATTGACACATCTGCGAGCTGTGCTGCCCTTTGGCAATTCAGGTCAGAGAAATCAATATTCCACAAGAGAAATGTTGTTGGCGGCTGTATGACATACCCAGCAATTCTAATGTTACATAACGCAAACCAAAAGTTAAAGACACTCACGAAAATAGACTTTACATTGTATGGAAATACAAAAGACGATACTTGAACAATTAACGAGTATTTGCATAAACCATTCACAGGTGGAAATGTATCAGCATGGTGAAAAGATTGGTTGAGTACACCGCATAAACAGAGTATGTGCAACAAATTAACAAATTATTATATATGCGTTGTAAACCGTCATCAAGTTTAAGAGGCAATTGATTGAGTGTATAACGTTTAGGCGTATGTTGATTTGTTTCACACCTGAACATTTTCTATTCACATTTGTGGAATAAATTGCTTTATGTCATATCCGTATTAACAAAAACCACTTACGTGAAATCCAATTTCAACATAAATAAAAAAAGTAAGATATATGAATTGTTTTCATACTTTTCATACTAAAATTAACTAAAAAAAAAAAAAACAACAATGTAGTATAAAGTATGATTTAACATACAAAAATGTCTTTTATCCTTCAAATATGTACATGATCAGACTAATATGTCATTTTTAAAAATCTTTAATATCTACAGAGGAAATCCAATATATCCCCATCGAAGGGATTGATTGGAATATGTACAACGTCAGGCCAAAGAGTATCTCGCATAAATGGACATTGTGTTCTTCAACACTAATACAACTGACACTCTTATGACAAGGCATTCGATCAGTTAATAAACTGCATATATTGAATTATTTTACACGTATGTATACAGATTTATTTTCGATCAGGTGATAAAAAGAATTTCCCGTTTGTGAAATAATAATTCGACATTTGTGGAATAAATTTTAATTTAACACATGCGGATTAGTTCAAATCTGTAAATTTAAAAGCTGTTTGGAACTCTCGACTGAACGATTTCGTTAAGCACGCTAAAAGCTGTGCAGAAGAAAAAGGGCTCGGACTTAACGAAAATATGTTAGTCGAATGGATTTATCGCACGTTTATTTGGATTTCCAATATGGCGATGCTCCTGTGTGCTTGTCAAGCATTAATTGTCGGTGAAGCCGTGTTCTACGAATTTCGTTCGACTTTGTATATTTGTGAAGTTTCGTTGAGCACAGCCATGTTTTCTCAACACATGGCCGAATGGGGGACAAACTCGCGGAGTTTCGCACTCAACGAAACTTCACCATATGTACCAGTCGAAAAAAATTTCGCAAAGAACGGCTTAACAATGCTTAATGAAAACGTCCAGTCGAATGCATCTGTAATGCAACTAATTCAAACTTTAATAAAAACTGAAATACGTGAAATCGAGTATTGTGCATTATGTTCTGCGCAGGACATTCGAGGGCATCCGGGCGCCTGCCGCTGCTTTCGTTTTCGATGTTCACATGCTGACAGAGGACGATGGAATACACCTAAGAGTTAGACCTCGTTCCATAATGATTGGCAGCTTATATATATTCCACTGCCGTCCAGACAACGACGATCATGTTTGTGTGGTCTGTTTCAGCGTTACGCTGGAATGACCTGAACATAAATATAAGTGATCAACCCATCATGGTTGTATTGTTTACACCTAGGCAGCCGAAATAATGCAAACCTCTTCCCAATAGATAAGTCCTTGCTAATGGCGCTTTCAGTTCCGTGTGACAACCTTATTCTAAAAATAAAGGCATTGACATTGACCCAAAACCATAACATACATCTGGCCCTGTAAGCACAACGAGCATTGTTCCTCATCACATCGACCCTAAAATTTGTTTACATTATAATCACAAAGTTTAAAATAATGTTGGTATCATCATTTTAAATGGAAATAAAAGTCGTGTATTGTTTGGCAAAATCATTAAATGTACATCTGTCTAAACAGTGTATATCACAAAAGAAAGCAAAGTGAAATGAAATATTAAATCAATCCATATGAAGTGGAGAGTGCTTATCTAGTCCAGTCCGCCCTAGGTCTCCTTAGACACGTAGATAGAGGTGATGGGGGCTGCCGTCGACTGTTCCATGTACTTCGAAACAATAATCCGATAAGCCAATCCTTCTTTATGAGGCGCTTTGAGCGTGTGTTAAGGAAGGACCATTTGGACAACAGAATCCCTATATTGTTAACATATTATGAATTCAAAGTTAGATACAACACCCGTGGTGCATTCATAGAACTGGAACTTATTGTTTGATAAATACCAAGGCTGTGAATGAGACAATTCTGAGGTCTGATTGAGACACCTGAGGTCTGATCGAGGCTTCTGAGGTCTGATTGATACATCTGAGGTCTAATTGAGACATCTGAGGTCTGATTGAGACATCTGAGGTCTGATCGAGGCTTCTGAGGTCTGATTGATACATCTGAGGTCTGATTGATACATCTGAGGTCTGATTGATACATCTGAGGTCTGATTGAGACATCTGAGGTCTGATTGAGACATCTGTGGGCCGATTTTCTTCCGTTTTATCAGTCTGGGCAGATACATCTATATTCAAACACAGAAACGTTGAAAGCGGGTTTATAGCATGTCAAATCATGACGACACTTTAATATAATATTACACAAACTGAATCGATAATTAAATGTGAAAGCACAGCTATCTCGACCATTTCGTAACGTAACATCGCCTACTGCATGCTTACCAAAAACCATGTAAGCATACTTGCGCGTATTACAGCAAATAGCACCGCTATTACCATTCACCCCTTCGACATCACTCGATAATAGTCAGGTGACCGCTACGCGCCATTTGATTGGCCAGATCTCAGAAGTGTGAAACGTAAGGCACTTATCTCGCATTGGGTGTACAGCTATCTACCAAAACACCGACCGAATGCATGTCAGTTCAATATGTTGCTAAAATTCCCTTGAAAATGATGGTTTAATTAAACTTCCAATAAAATAAAAGAAAACGGGTAACCAAGATATCAGTTTATATTGAGTGCAATTGACACACATGTTTTTATGTTATCTGTATGCCAATACAATCATTGGTTATCTTATTGTTGTTTATAACTCATTTAATCTGTTTAACATTATGAGTAGTACATCAGTTGCCCTGGGTCTTATTTATTATTATGTCGTGTAGAAAAAATAACACATTTTTAACATCAAAGTATATAGTGTAAAAAATGCTCTCGAACAGATGTTTAAATTAATGTCTTGTTTACTTTTTGTCTTTGCTATTTTTATTGTTTTCTGTTTTTTATATTCTATTGTAGAAATCATATCAGGAAACATTCAAATCGAATATCACAAACAATAACACTGTCAAACAACTATCTGTATAGCCTTTGTGTGGAGTTGATATTTGTAAACATGCATACATGGTGTGTGCGCATTACTGAATGCGCACATTTTGAACATTATCCTTGGGTTTTTGTGCAATAACAAATGGAAGGTTTCATAAAGGTTCCCCCCTAAAAAAAACGGTAAATTAAATTAAAAACAGGGACAAAGACTCACCATTTCCTGACCAGCATTTTGACACACATTGCCGTTGAAGCTTGTGGACACCATCTATGTGAAAAGGAATAAAGAAATGGGTCAGGAAATACGAACATATATTTGATATTTAAACCCAAATAATTGTCCAGAGGACGGTCACTAAAAAAATTTAAACAAACATATATGTGATTGGGGATAATCGCAAAGACGTTAAGTTGGTTATATTTACGGATGCAATTTTAACAACATCCATTAAACCGAACTACATTGGCATTAATTCCCTTGTAGCATAACACCCTTATACACCGACGCTATAATGTTGGCCAATTGTTCCACTGAGAACATCTGCCAAGCACAGTGAACTAAAACCCATCCGATGGTCATCATATTTTCTTATCAAGATGAATGCATGTGATTACAGATAGTGTATGATATTAACTACTTCCTCCTTATTGGACATGGTAATTTACAGCAGACTAGAAGGACCACTCTCCTTCTGCCAATCTCTCTCTGATGAGTTTTACCGTAATTACATCACTTCTGGGCTTGTTGGAGCACCTGTACAGATAGCCTGAAGATCTAAGGATCTCTAGGACTTCATTCACAAGAAGTATGTGTGGAGTTGGCGGAGCGTATGAAGACACCGGCGGGGAATCTTAGTGCCGTGAACTACAGCCTGGGCCGTAATTCAAACAGGGAGGTCTTCTACAATTACCAGACATGTATTTTACAACCGCTGAGGAATTATGGTCTTAGGGCAATTATCCCTCCTAAACATGTAACTGAACCGCATTTTTATGATAATTTGTTTGCCGTGGTTTGGCAAAACCTTTTGGTAGCTTGTTAGCATTACTAAAACATGTGTTACTGTTTATATACATTAAAGTTAGTTTAGGAATGGGAGTCGTTCAGTTACTTTTGTCACGTATACCAAAAGCTGATACTCAGGTGCCTTCATAATATCAATCAATCAGAGTTTTATTTTAAAATTTTCAAAATAAGTAAACTGTTAATATTTGAACAGTTAGAATACACATTACGTATTGATTTACGTTGATAATAAAATTGTATATAACTTTTTATTGAAACTGTTTATAAAACATATTTACAAAGTTTACATGAAGCATTGTTTGTAGCATTGAATACTCATTTATTAACATTTGACAGTCCTTTATCCTCACTATTGTTTGAGCACATATTCAACGGCTCCATTTTATTTAACGAATGGCAGGTTTGTGACAGAAGTGACCCACATGACACTACTATTTACAAACCTGACTGTGAGCTTTTGTTGTTGAAGTATCGCATTACTCACCCAATGGTGTGCTCCACTGATTCTATATTGCGCAGCTCGGTCTGATATCCGAGACCCAATTAATTATTTTGACTCACGGCATTTTTGCTGATCACTCGTCATATACTGCTGGCCTATGTGTTTATGCAGTTTCATTAAGCAAGGTTTTTGGCAAGGGTTTTTATTTTACAGGCTAATTCATGTCGACAATGGAATCAAGAAGACAAAGTTCATCCGGAGAAGGGAAGAGGGCTGAGTGGAGAGCTCTGTTCAGCGGTCAGAGAAACTTCCTCTTCTTGCTTGCACTGATATTGAGCGGTGTAGAGCCAGCGATTCGCTTCAGAAACAACCCACAGTAAACACGCCTTAAAGGATGTGGCCGTTGAACGCTTTCTTAGCACTGTCAACCTGCTACACGCCTTGTGCTGACTTGATTTGTTCGACATGAAGAGAAGTCGGTGATATAGCAGGTTATTATGTTGACAATGCTCCCATAGTGATATACTTAAAGCTGTAGATGGATATAAGTATTTTAGATAGTGACTGCCGGTCTCTTGGTGTCTTAACATGGGATTTACTATGATGTTCTGTTGTTTTTTAAGATGCATCTTCATTGTTTGGATTTATATTGTGCTTTTATTCCAAAGTTGTGTTTTAGGGAGAACTATTAAACTAGGATATCTGACAGCGGATCATTCCGAGGATTATGTGAGCGGGAAACAAGGCCGCGTGATATCAGGTGCAATGTCATACGCAACCTTACAAATCAACAACAACAAAACTGTTTTGCCTGGCAACAAGTTAGAATTCATATGGAGCGATACGAACGCTAACAAACTAACGGGTATTCGGCGTTTGACGGAACAGTGGGAAAAAGATGCTGTGGCTTTCTTCGGCCCCGAGGACTCGTGTACTGTGGAAGCTCGGGTGGCCGCCGCCTGGAATTTGCCAATTATTTCTTATGTAAGTAATAACATATGAATCACCCAAAGCCCTTTAGATGATATTAAAATATAAAAGGCCAAAATCGTTGATAAAGTCTTTGTTCCAGTTTTAACGGGATTATGCGGTAAGATCAATGGTCAATAGTCAAAATACATATTTATTAAAGACTGTTGCATTCACATCCCACAAATTCAAAAGGAAACGACACCAGCCATCACTCAGACAACATTTGGAACATTTGTTTTATATGTTTTATATTCACTTTTATTGTCATGGTATAAAATAGCTTAATGGAAATTGGGCTGGTAGATCTATTAATATGAATTCTTTGACAGGTATAGGCAGACTTTAATTTACGACACAGTGAGTGCCTTCTACGTGACCCTTTTTGCAATGGATTAATTAATTGCCCGTCAGGTGTAGAATACTTGTGCATTTTAACTAAAGGAAAAACATTTGTGCAAGCTTTGTTTAATAGACCGTCCCTCAGTACTGCGTCGAAAGGCATTATTTTACTAATGGCCTTCGAATGTAACATAAAAGCTAGCTTAGTCATAAAAGAAGGCAGCATAATGATCAACCGTCATGAACATGCCTAGCGTTATCCATTGGTCGCTGTGTGCTACCTTTTCAGGGTCCATGTTCAAAGTGGAAGCCTTAATCCACTCATTTGATTAGCCTAAAAGCTGGAACAACGAAATCTGTCAAGGAAAATGTCGTATCTAGAAGAATAAGTAGACGGTCGATAATACAGTTAAGGAACAAACGAACTTGTAGTATATTTAAAAACAACTCAACACAGTCCTAGCTATCAGACAAAAGGTACACAAATAAACTAGACTGACACAAATGGCGTTTACCATACGAACAAAATGGCGAGTTTATTAGTGAGTCGAACGTTTAGTGCAACAAGTTTGTTTCTCACCCCAGTCTCTGGATACAACCACAAAGCAGCATAGGTTGTTTCCTATTTTTCCAACTCTGGTTGACGGCATAACCAAAGAGCAACAAAGTTTGTTTCCCACATTTCCACCTCTGTCACTGGGTATAACCAAAGAGCAATAACATTTGTTTCCCACTTTTCCATCTCTGTCATTTAGTGAGTATAACCATAGAGCAGAAAAGTTTGTTTCCCACTTTTCCACCTCTGTCATTTGGTATAACCATAGAGCAGCAAAGGTTGTTTCCCACTTTTCCACCTCTTTCACTGAGTGAGTATAACCATAGAGCAGCAAAGTTTGTTTCTCACTTTTCCCCTTTGTCACTTAGTGAGTATGACCATAGAGCAGCAAAGTTTGTTTCCCACTTTTCCACCTCTTTCACTGAGTGAGAATAACCATAGAGCAGCAAAGTTTGTTTCCCACTTTACCACCTCTGTCACTGGGTATAATCTAAGAGCAACAACATTTGTTTCCCACTTTTCCACCTCTGTCACTTAGTGAGTATGACCATAGAGCAGAAAAGTTTGTTTCACACTTTTCCACCTCTGTCACTGAGTATAACCATAGAGCAGCAAAGTTGGTTTCCCACCTCAGTCTATGGATAAAATCAAAGAGCAACACGATTTGTTTCCCACTTTTCCACCTCTGTCACTGAGTATAACCATAGAGTAGCAAAGTTTGTTTCCCACTTTTCCACCTCTGTCACTGAGTATAACCATAGAGCAGCAAAGTTTGTTTCCCACTTTTCCACCTCTGTCACTGAGTATAACCATAGAACAGCAAAGTTTGTTTCCCACTTTTCCACCTCTGTCACTGAGTATAACCATAGAGCAGCAAAGTGTGTTTCCCACCTCAGACTCTGGATAAAACCAAAGAGCATCAAAGTTTGTTTCACACTTTTCCGGGTCTTTCACTGAGTATAACCATAGAGCAGCAAAGTTGGTTTCCCACCTCAGTCTATGGATAAAACCAAAGAGCAACACGATTTGTTTCCCAATTTTCCACGTCTGTCACTGAGAATAACCATTGAGCAGCAAAGTTTGTTTCCCACTTTCCCACCTAAGTCTCTGGATAAAACCGTAGAGTTTGTTCCCACTTTTTTTTTACCTCAGTCTCTGTGTATAAGCATAGAGCGCCCCAGAGTTTGATTCCCACTGTTCCACCTCAGTCTTCAAGTATAGCCACAGACTAATAAATTTTGCCTTCGACTGTTCCACCTCAGTTAATTGATGTAACCATGTGTGTAACAAACTTAATACATTCAATGAGATTGAAACAAGACACTTCTACGAATTAAATTGCTAAAGATGTTGTATTGCCTTGATTTAAACATGTACAATGAGGCAATATAAATTAATATCCAAATAAATTGCGAATAACTAAATCTCTATAGATACTTTTTCGATAGGAGTAATCTGTGAGTGGGATGGTCGGATTGAGTTGTGACTGCTCACTTAGTTAAAGCCTTAATCAAGATTTGTTACCACATTGGCAGTTTTAATGAGAATTCTCTCGAAATATAAAGAAATACAAGAAAGTACCTGACGGAACATAACTGTTTCTTCAACTCTTAAAGTTTATGCGGCAAATGATAAGAAACAATAACAGCTTGAACAAAACAATTGTCACGATTTAATAGGTAATAGATGAATGTATCGTGAAATAACACTGTTGTTTAGTGAAACTTTTTTTCGCAGACACCACAACACCAAGCGATTTCATATGTTCGCTGACAACGGTTTCCTCAATAAAATATCATTAGGCTTAGCGAGTCATTTGGCTGTATTTATTTCCTCTGTAATCTGGTGGATCTACAGACTGAGTAGGTGGCGAATCAACGAAACGAAATCACAAATAGATTTAGATAGCGAAGTGGAAGGAGGAAGTCCAGCAACCGACTTAACGTCAGTCAGCCGTGTTGAAAAAACACTATTGATCGTGAGGTAGTTTATGGGTATTGTGTTCGCTGACTACTGATTCAAAGCCTTCTAAACAGTTTGAGGTGGGAAGGATCATTGAGAATACGGACCCAAATTCTATTCTATCCACTTAGTGAGACACCCTTTTCTTAATCTGACCGCTGACAAGTATCAATTTGCCTCCTCGGCTGACAAGATTGTATCTGATGACAGGAGCTGTATGGCCACTCAAATTCCCTTCGTTCCAATGACCAGTCTCCCATCTCCTCATATCGACCTGACCAGCGACATGAATACCACCTCTACCTGTACAATATAACATTTACTCCATTTTGCAACTGTTCATTTTCTAAGTGGATCTTTTGTTTCTCCACCCTATACACTCTTAAATGCGGACGAGTGTACGAAAGCTCCGCAGTAGACGTGTATTGGCACGTTGTTACTTTTCTTGATCTCATGCAAATGCATTTCCCAATGACTGTTTGATTGAGTAAAAATCTCAATTTCACTCAAAATGTTTTATTATACAGCAAAAGACATCGTTCATCTTGAATATTCATCATCTAATATCTAAATCCTGTCACTAACTGTCCGCCTCTGTCTTGTGACTCTATACCCCCCACTAAAGACGAACAAATACACCTTCGCTTAGAAATTGAATAATTAAGAAGAACTATAGCGCATTTTTTCTATTTTAGGTAGTCGTTTTTGCGATTCACAACACTATGCACATGGCTACCCATTTATAACATTGTTAACCTTTCTATATTTGCATATTTTCACAAGTTAATAAATGTCGCGAAATGAACGAGAGCATACCTACAGTTGGATTCGGATACGGGATCATTCATGATTTTTAGAAATATAAATACATAAATGGAAGTACATAAATAAAAATATGATGGAATATTGGTCAAAAAGTCTTGGTATTATTGTTGTAACAAGAGACGTCAGTCTTTGACTGTCCGTCACACCGAGGACCGACAAACTGAAACCCGGTTAAGAACGTATGACGTTAAACACATTACAACAGTTGTGTTGCATCTAGGTCACTTATCAATGTAAATTCGTAATGAGCGCTCTAATGATGGCTAGTGGGTGGACATTTGCAACCCTTCAGTCTGGGTAAATGATGAACGTTAACTCTACAGATTCTTTTCGTGCATTGGTTAAGGGATACATTGATGCTCATTTGTTCAGCATTTGATTCACCAGTTACCTAACCAGTTCAGTAATCAACATCGGATAACAGTTCAGGTATAAATGTTGATTGATTACCAAATGTATATGGATATATTAGTTTGACTTCGCATTCATTTAGAGGTCCGCCAACCTCTCCATTAGTTGGCTTCCAAATAAACTACGCAATTATCCTGATATGTCCCAAACAAAATACTTTTTCGCATAAGTTTTCACATATATGAAACAAAAACTGGCTTTATTACAATGACTAAGTGTTGTGTAACTCGGAAGTGTGCCTGACCTCGATACATATGTCATTATTATTAAACCGTTACTCGCAGCGTATAAATAAAACACACAGTTCAACTATTTGACACAGTGCTGTTTATCATTACCAGGGTAAACATAAACCGACAACACGTATCAAGGTGACAGTCATTGTCATTGTTTAGACTAAGTCAATTACACAACAAAGCTGTCCGTGCCATTTTTTCTTTATTATGTTTTGAAAGAAGAAAATATTTTGTCAGTAAAATATTTGAAATTGTGCAAATAGCCCAAGAGCAACGCGTTTCACACTTAATTAGATAAATAGATATGCACACACCAAACGCTCTTAATGATGCTTTCTATAGAATTTCCAAAGCAAGTTATCTTATTTACTGGACTCCCTGAGGAGTTCATTTCGCTTTAAGCACCAACTAGTTTTGAGCATAACTTCTTGTGCAACGTATACGGCCATATACAACTATAAAAGCAACAATCGATATTCCCTAATAAACAGAAGAAAACAAACGCAGCTTATTACGTGTTAAAGGGGTGTGTCATTACGCCATTCGAGACCGATAATTATAATTAATTTGATTATTGGTTTGTCTGATTGGGTTGATGTACCACATGCGCAGTTATTTCATTCGAATCGCCAGTAAAACGGATGAAGGAAACCGTATCCAACGCCACTTACAACAAACAATCACCAGACAGGAGAATCGGGAGATCGGAGATCATGTTCATGTTGCTTCTAAGACGGGGCAGTTTAAAGCTTCTCTATCTCCCCCTCCCACTAACGGCAATCCATTATTTATTATTCATTTGTCAAAAGTGACTGTTGTCTTTATGTTTCAGAAATGTACAGAATCAGCCGTTTCTGACAAAAGTTTATACCCCACCTTTGCGCGGACTGTGCCGCCTTCAACTCAAGTCACAAAATCAATCATATCTTTATTAAAACATTTCAACTGGAAAAAGTTTTCTATTATCGTGGGATCATCTTATAAACAACGTAGTATAGCTGAGCGTTTAACGGAGCTGTGTGAACTGTACAATATTGGGTTGAACGACATGCGTGTTTATGACGAACCTTACCTACCCATTACCATGGAAAACCCATTCCCGCGGATCGTGGAGGAAACCTATATTAATACTCGAGGTGAGTTTTCTGTCAAATGTGACGCCATGTTTAAATATCAATTATAATATGACCTAAAACATAAATATTGTTGTAAGTCTTCCAAATGTCGGGAGCAAAATAATTTTAGAAGGTGTACAAGGTGTAGAAGCTGACAAGTTGAGCAAACTGTGCTCAGTAGAATATCTCAAATAGTGTCAAAGTGTTACAGCGATTATGAAAAAGAACAAATACATAAGCTTGATAAATAGGTTTGAAATTACGACAAATGTAAACAAATGAGCCTTTTTACTATTTCACAAACAAAAACACCAGAAGAAACCAAATTGTCACCACCTAATGACATTAACCGCACTGATAGACGGTTATCAATCTTCTCACACGTATGTCCTTGTTATTGCACAAATACGGAAATGCTACCTGGAGTGTGCGGAAAAAGCTCGAAGAGAACTCGAATTGACGAACGGGCTGATTCCATTCTAACAATATACACTAGTCCATTGTCACTGCGCGATTACGGCAAATAAAAAACTGTGGGAAGCCGTGCATTCAGAGATGTTCATTATCGCTTCAAACCGGAAGAAATTGAAAAGTTCTCCACTGTGCATTAGTGACATTTAAACTAATGGGGTTTTCACAGAAATAGTTTTTTGTCCTTAAATGATTGGCGTAAATGTGAAAACCCTACAAATGACGACTGTTTCTAACTCGTGCTCTCTCCTTCGTTTACACTCGAATGCTTAGCAAGGTAAATAGAGTAGGAAGCAACGGTAATAATTGTACCTTGCACGAAAATATCACATGGTAAAAAAGGCAATCCTATTGAGTAGGTTTTGTCATGTGTAAAGGAGTAATTCAACTGCTTCCATATACAGTAAATAACGAAACATGGAAACCTGGATAGCACAGAACGCATTTGTTAATAACGTGCAAGCAGTTAGGCCGACTAATGACTTGGCTCAGCTATACCATCTACTCTTTAAAGTTATTAATATTGTATATGCTTTACAATCTTCTAACTTGCAGAAATGTAGCTTCGGGCAGCTCATCTCACATTCCCCTTTGTTTTAGCCCATATTAAGAGATTAAGCTTTAAATGTACCTTCCCCCTATGGAAATGGTACAAGAATTCGTTTAAATGTAGCCGATTTCAATCCTCGCAATTGTCTGCCAATGCTAATTTGTATAATTATTTGCCATATACTTTAATCTAACATTATTATTTTTGCCTCTGAAATGGCGGATCTCAAGGACATAAAGCCGATCTGTTTGGGATGAATTCGATTTACCTTCTGAATTCCTTTTTTTTTTTCATGCTTGTCTTTATTTTCGTTATTTTGGGATAACACTTTCTTAGTTTGAACAGATTCTAGTTCAGAAAATTTTGCAGGTTGAGAC
>JAVFBX010192635.1:0-13264 GCA_034783855.1 Mopalia kennerleyi
ACTCAAGGGTATTTCACTTATATGACGACGGATTGTCCACTTCACACTGTTCCTTGCCCTAGTATGGTGGAAAACCATGCGGAAACCTTGTAAAAACATCTCTGCGATTGCCGTAGCCACATCTTGTGACTCACTCATACACCTGAGGGTCGACAGAAGGACTCAATCATGTGAACAGTAAATCGAAGTAGGCGTTAGAAAGCGCGCTCGCTAACCACTACGCAATGGCCGCGGGCGCAGCTAGCTAGGCGTTGGAGTCTTTAATAGTCTTGAGTAGTCAGAGTTTGATTCACTGTTAAATCAGTCACATTTTACTTTGTTAGTTTGTAAAAGTTTTCTTTTTTAAATAATAATTACCCAGTACATGTAATGCTAAGTTGCCGTATGTTCCTAATATGGTACATGTAGCTACACAGCAAATTTAATAGTCATAATAAAATCCACAAAATACAACAGAAAACTACACATGCCTAAAACATGGTAAGACATAATAAATAGCAACTCCTGGGCCATTCATATTTTATGTAGTGAGTATAAGGGTCTGAGCTAACTGAGTGGTTTAGAATGCTGGTAGCCACCCATATCATTTACAACCACTTTCAAGTGACGTTTTATGTAATTTGTAAACACATAACATGAACGTGTTTATTTCGCTAGAGTTGGCAAACTGGAGCACAGTAAATACTTTAATTATATGATATTAGTCTATAGATAACATACACTTTCTCTCAAGATGTGTATAAGTTACCCATAACAACTCCAGATTGAAATCTTTTAATTATTTATATAAAACAGGAGATGATGCATGGATTTTAAATATAGTCAAAACCCCTGTGTCAGTGTGATTTATTTATGCACGTTTATGTTTTTTGGATATTTTAACACAAGTCCCAGACAAACAACCCTTGATAATTACACTCAACAGTGGATTATTATGTCTCAGTTAGACATATATACAAGATATCTGGAAGTTTGATTAATTTACCTGAAGGATTTTTGCTGTATTGAAGATAAATTTATTCAAAAATATTTGTTTGTTTGACTGGGGTTTAACTATGGAACGCACTCAAGGCCAGGGTATTTCACTTAAAGCAATACTCCGGGCTGCAATAAAATGCATGTAGGTAATACGGGCATCATTTATTGTGTCCTGTGCTCGGATAGCTCACGACAACCTAAAGAACTATTCTTGAACCTAAAGAACTCTATTCTTGAGTTTCAAACCAAACCAAAAGTATGGTGTCCAAAATGGTCATTTTGCTTCACTTTAAATAACTAGGTGTCCAATTTTGACAGTTTTCCTATCACCTGCATGTTAAAGTTTCCTAAAACAGGGCGTCCAAATAAGGCAATTGTTCACTTAAGGGTGTCCATTTGGATGAGTGGACGGGTGTCCACCTAAACCCTTGATGACAAAGACATCACAAACAGACCAGCCTGACTTTGCCCTTTAATAGCTCCGAGAGCACCAGGGCAAGAGGAAGCCGCCTCCCAACCCTCTGCTCAAGAATAGAACCCTTTTCTATACAATGGTTATTTCTAATTCTGTTTATAGGCGATTCTGAGTAATTTTTGAAGCCGTGTCTGGCAAATTGAAGTAACCGGATGTACTGGTGCATTAGTACAGGAAATTTACAATCTATGACATAAACATGGGTGTGGGAGGGAGAGTGTCACAGCTTGTCGTACATAACTCTAGAGTCGCTCCTAAATAAACTGTCTCATATGACATTACTATGTTAACCACAGCATTCACAATTTGTACACTCACTTAGACAAGGATTGTACAGTGCAATCCATGAATATCAGTGTTTAACTGTATAACAACATTACCATCTAACACTATAAAACAGTGTTTTAGCTACATGTAGGATTGGAAATCTGTCTAACACTATAAAACACTGTCTTAGCTAGGATTGGAAATCTGTCTAACCCTATAAAACAGTGTCTTAGCTAGGATTGGAAATCTGTCTAACACTATAAAACAGTGTCTTAGCTAGGATTGGAAATCTGTCTAACACTATAAAACAGTGTCTTAGCTAGGGTTGGAAATCTGTCTGTCATAAATCCCTATTATGAGCAGTTTTTTCTGTCAACATTTTCTTTTTTTCTATCTTTCCCATGTTACAATTTTGAATTTCTACCTGTCATTTTAACCATTTTTATAAATTGGCGTGGACGGGTGGATAGGTGACTAGCTATGACTACACATGATGTATGTTCATCGGTATTGATTTAATCCATCTCAAGGTGTGAATGACAAAACTTTGGCATTTCTGTTCGTTTGTTTAAAGTTGATCTTTGTTGTTTTTTCACTGATATGATGACAAATTATGAAATTCTGATTGATTGATTAGTGTTTTACGCCACATTCAGCGGTAATGAAATTCTGAAAGGTGAAAAACAACCCTGATAATCAGAAATAAGCACTTCTGACTTTGCCTTAATGACAATGCAAAACCAAGAGGAAATCCTGTACAAACCACCCACGAAATTCACAAAGTTTTAATCAGGTCTTACAGACAGTCAGAAGTATACCACAGTCATTAACCCGCACTATCTTTTACTAGTTCATAAAGATAAAATTAGTATCTATCAGAAATGTGTGCTAAATCACCACTCCACTAGGATAGAGTCAGGCAGGTCTGCGTTTTAACTGTTTGAACCAGCACAAATATTTAACCCTTCGCCTCAGGTGACTTTTAATCGAGTAATTCACAAAAATTATTAACTAGTTGACCAAGAATATATACGTGTACATGAAGATACATGTAAGCAAAATGTTCTTTGTAGACAATAAAAAACCCATATATATTTGGGTATATATTGGCTGCCTTTATTTTGATGAAAATTCATGGTCATTCTACCATGAACCTTTGTACCTCAGTCAGTTTGAGCGCTGGCCCTGCTAGCCAGAGACCGGGGGCTTGTCTTACGAAACATGCCTAGCCCAACTTGGAAGTAATTACCATGACGTCCAGTACTGAAAGCTTTGCGTCGTCTTGGTAATTACGTACAACGTTAGCTACGCATGCGTCCTTAGACAAGCCTCAGAGCTTGTATCCCAATAGAGGCAGGCTAAATTCTTTTTCCTATAATAGAAATATATTTCCATACCCTAACTTTGGGCACGACTCTCCGCATACACTCAGCATGGTTGTCTCTCAGTAAGTCAGGTAGATTGTTTATCACACTGATCCTCTGTACCTCCTGACCTGAGCTGAATAGAGAAAATAAACAACAAAGTTACTAGTATATCAGCCATAATAATATAGACCTACATGTACATGTATGATATTTTTTGGTCATATTTCTTTAATACAAGATAAACAGCTTTCATCATCAATGATAATTAAGTAAACACTAGTTGCTACAGGGGTATCCAAGTTGCGAGACCACCCCATAGCAGGCCTGTGTTGTAATCTTTCTGGCATAACCTAAAAATCGTTCCTCTAAAAAATTTTGAGATAACCTAATATTTGCATTTTCCCCTGGTTGGTTGATTTTATTATTACATACATATAAATGAGCCTTTGTGAAAAATGATGCAAAATTGCTTTAAAATACAATCTTCATTGATTATCGGATGACAAAATTGGTCAAAATCAGTTGCAAAATGCAAATTTTGAGGAAGACTGCAAACAATTTGGGAAACCTATAAATTGGTCCTCCTAAATTAAGCTTGCATAATCATGGGGAGACGGTGACCCTGTTCTGTCTTTTCTCCCCAACAGTACAGGCCTGTGACTCCTTTAATATTCACCTAAGATCAACAGATGGATTCAAACCTGTGGGCAGTAGGCTTACATAAAACTGATAAAAGCAAGATAGATAAGGGCGTAAGAATGATAAGATACAAAAAAAAAACAACTAGCAGATTACAACTACATCTTTCAATTTCACTGTAAATCCCTGTAAGTATATAACATGTATAAATACTGTAGCATCTACTCAATTCAATTTGGCCTCGATCTATGTTAAACCTGGTGTATCCGCCAGCTGGCTAACAAACCAGCCTTCCCCTATTACGGCACCCAACCAGGTAATTGTTCATGGTATTTCACTTGGAGCCAGCATGTGTGGTCCCAAAAACAGCTGGTTGAATTCAAGACGAATTTGAGTCCATCTTCCTTACATGTATGTACGATGTATCAAAAAAAGAAAAAATTAAGAAAACTTTTTTCCAATCTGGGAAAATTCGCAAATGTCGCAAAAAGATGGGATGTACACATATTGTAGTTATCTTTACATTTTTTATACACACCATATAAATGTAAAACAAACTTCTAAAGTAGCAAATTGGCAATTAAATCAAAAAAATAGTGAAAGTATGTAAAATAGTTTCAAATAATGAACTAATAACAATAATCTTTATCCTTTGCAGAAAAAAGTTAGATTATTATTATTATGGTAGTTCATTATTTGGATCTATTCACACCCTTCTGAACTACTTTCGAAAAGCAATACTGGATGCTAATTTGAGCCTCCCATATGCATATTAAGGTCCAGTCACAAAACAACGTAGTATTAGTCAGAAATAAAGAAGACTTCAAGAGGGTGTCTCAAATCAACATTTTTGACAAAATCACATCTCACATCTGCTTTTTAAAATATCTTTTCTATGTTTAATTTTATTGAAGCAAGACGTCTCAATTAAGTATTTGGGTGCCCAGGTGAAAATATGTATGCCATTCACAGGATTCAGTAGTTCAAGCTGCATGTAAATTACATAACAAGGTTTTTATGGATATACAACTTCTAGGTTTATTGATGAGCATCCTTTGGGAGCAGATGTTAGCAAAATTTTCAAGTTAATGACTACATGTATAATACATAAATGATGTATATATATATACAAATGAGTGCCCCACAGCCTGGCCACAGGTGTGAAAACAACGATTGATTACATGTAAGTTGCACGCAGCAAATTGCACCCAAATGTTAACAACAAAAAGTTTGATGGAGGTTTTCACAAAATATAAGCTAATCTTTGTTGGATTTGGGCTTAACGAGTAATAACAGTAATTATATTTAACTCATATGATGGTGTGCCAATACGGCAGGTGAACAAAACCCTGGACAGCACACACAAAGACAGGACATCACAGTTTAAGGCTTAATGCAAAAACCTATGTATTTTGTTTGATTGGGGCTTAACTGAGTACGACAGGTGAACAAAACCCTGGACGCCACACTCAAAGACAGGACATCACAGTTTATGGTTTAATGCAAAAACCTATGCATTTTGTTTGATTGGGGCTTAACTGCATAATAAAGGACTATTGCACTCATATGATGGTGTGCCAGTTATGAGTACGACAGGTGTACAAAACCCTGGACGCCACACTCAAAGACAGGCTTCATAATTGAAGATGTAATGCAAAGACCTATAACAGATTGGCTTCCTGTTGCCCCTTTATAGGTCTCAGAGCACCAGGGCAACATGATGCTCCCTCCCAACCACGAACTCAAACTTACATGAATATTTGAATTGTGTGACAATCGGTTGATGACATGGTGCGGTCGGTGCCCCCATGTACGAAAAAAACACCAGCAACATCACTGGACACAAACATATGATAGCATATATGATCGATATGACACTGATAATGATCAATGGGCTGGAATTTAAAGTCAAGTGCATCAAAAAGTCCACCCAATCACATGCATTCTGAAAACATTATCCATGTAATTATACCACCCTAGTTCAAGTGAATTACCATTTCTTGGGGAGAAATTTTGAAATAATGAATGGGCTTTGTCTATCATCTGGGGAGAACATGAGACATTAACATGTAGGTTACGTGTTGGAAAAATAATTTTTTGTCCAGGGGCTCATTCTAGAAAACGATCTTAGCCTATGTTCATCTTAATTGTCATGACAACCAGTACTGAAGGTTTTGTGTCTGTTGTCATGGTAATTAAGATCAGCTAAATCTAAGATTGTTTTGTGGAACAATGGCAAGGAGTGCTGCTTGCATTCAGTTTTATAAACATTTTTGTGAAATTCATAAAACTAACGATAACTCTCCCGCTGTCTTCTACCTTCGGTGTAATTTTTTAAATAACCATCTCCTATCTCCTGCATGTTAGTTTTTTAAAACAAGGTGTCCAAATGAGGCAATTGTTCACTGCAGGGTGTCCAATTGGAAAGGTGGATGTACATGTATGTTTGCCTAAGCCCTTGCATCTCAGTTACATCAGAAGTCCATTAACTACTCTAGAAGTGTGAAACAGCCAATTCAGTTGTGTAGACAGCATTGTTTCCAAAACGTTCACATTCAACTTCACACAGCGCCCCATGTGGCAAACTGGCGAACCGTCATGGGAGATAATCCAGCATTGAGCTGAACTTTAGCTGTAAGCCAGTCAACTTGACCTAGTTAAATCTTGAAATGAGAGCAACATGGGCACGGAATCATGGGACCTATATATGTTAGTGGACAAAGTAAACAAGTTGGCCATCATGGATTTAACCGAAGTAATGAAAAAGGTGACAGAGATGCAGGCGTATGAACTCCATATTAAGTCGATTGTACATAAAGAAGTAATCCCTGCATTACCTTATAGAAAGGATATAAGATAAATAGAGCCAACAACAGACACATGTCGAAGAATTACGTAGTACTTTAGTCCAAACATCCGTTTATATCCAATCCACGATTTTCATAAACCTCATACGATTTTCCCATCATTCAACAGAAACGAATAGAACCGAAGTGGTAATCGAAAATAACCGAAATTTTACGACATTCACCGATTAAAAATGTGATCTGTGTGAGGTAGAGAATTTTAATAAACTACTGCGAACATCATACTGTCGACGTCATCCTATCTCTTATAACATGGGCGATCGGATGAAACAATGCCATCTACAGTACACTACTGAATACGCTGTTTCACACTTCTAGTTAATGGACTTCTGGTTACGGGCTATCTATTGGCCATGCTGACAACAATAAAATGTGAATTGACAACCTTTCAAATTACAATTATTGCATGTCAAAATAATTTCAACTGTTACGATAAATCTTGTTCAAATTTTGTAGTTTCATCTTAACAATCAAGAAAATATTGGAGTAAATTGTTTAAAACCTCTAATGAAGTACCACTTTACAGCAATCTTCTAATAAAATGTGAATTTACAAATCTTTCAAATTAAAATTATAGAATGCCAAAATATTTTAAACTGTTCTAATAAATCTTACCAAATTAAATTTGTTAGATTTCATCTCAACAAGAAAATATTGGAGTAAACTGTTTAAATTCTCTAAGTAATGAAGTATCACTTACAACAATCTTCTAAGTTTTAATAAAATGGGAATTGACAGATGTTTCAAATTAAAATAATTATAACTGTTTTGATAAATCTTTTTAAAATTTTGTAGATTTCTTTTCAACAAGAAAATATTGGAGCAAATTGTTTTAAATCTCTAATGAAGTACCACTTAACAATAATCCTCTAAAATATAAATGCATACAAAAAGGCCGTTGACGTGACACTTTATCAACCATACAGCAGACATGCTGACTAATGGTTGAAAGTAATTAGCCAGCTAGTTCAACTAATGACTTTCATCACAAACACGTGCAGATGGAGTTATTTTAGTAAACATATAGCAGAGAAAATCAACTCAGAGTTTCGCTTTGCTTCCTGATTTTAGATTGATCTGCCATTTGGGGTTAGTAACTGAGAAGATATTCTAATAAATTGATTTTGTTTAGGAAATTTCTTTTACGAGAATGTCATTTAATTTTCTTCCCTTTTTATTTATTTACTTATTTTTTGTAAATTGACATTTTACTTATTAAGAAATGAAAAACAATAAACAACATAAAACAGACTCTCTGATAATTGTCGTAAATGACTCTCTAATTTCATTTTGCTATCAATTATTACGGCATTGACAGTAATTGATTTTTCAGCTCTCAGGCAATTAAGGGTAAAGTTAACTCTGGAATAACTGGTTTACCATACATGTTACTTTATGTGCTATTTTTGTGGTGTGTTACCTGACATATTACTTCCTTGATTTGCAAATGAAAAAAACACTGTTTCACCTTGAATTTTTATGAATCTTAGCATCATTTTATTGTATTATTTTGTACAGGTATAGATTGTTTGTTTGATTGGGGATTAACGTCGTACTCAAGGGTATTTCACTTATATGACGACAGATTGTCCACTTCACACTGCACCTTGCCTTATTACGGTGGAGAACCAAGATTGGAAACCTCATAATAAACACCCCCGCGATTGCCGGAGCCACAACGTGTGACTCACTCATATACCTGATGGTCGACATATGGACTTGATCCTGTGAACAGTACATTGGAGTAAGATTAGTAAGCGCACTGACTACCACTAAGCCACGACAGCGGGCCGTTCAAGTATAGCAGAGGGAGCTTCCTGTTGCCCTGGTGCTCAAAGAGCTGAGGGCAACATGAAGCTGATCTGTTTGTAATGTCTTTGTTTTTTTACCATACCAATCGATCAAAATCTAACCATAACTAATCATCATTGAGTAATTTGTCTGTGTTAAATAACTATAACTGATTTAATTCACTGCGTGATTTAAAATAACTGATCAAAATATTTTCTAACATATCCATAAAATTTAATAACAAAAAGTAAAAACATACATTACATGTATATGTGAAATGTGGACAATGTAACAGCAGCATCTATGTCAACACTGGAAAAGTGACGAGTAGTTTAAAATGTTTGTTTTGTTTGTATGATTGAGGTTTAACGTTGACCCTAGAGTATTTGACTTATATGACGATGGGTTATCCACTTCACACTGTTCCTTGCCTTATTATGGTGGAAAACCAAGAGAAAACCTCGTAAAAACCAACCCCCCAATTACCGGAGCAACATCGTGCCACTCACCTATGTACCTGATGATCGACAAACAGATAGTTTAAATGATATTAAGCATAACTTAAATGTTCACAAGCATAAATACAATCTTATTTTCATGTGACAGAATATTTTTTTAAAACAGATTTCCAACAGCTAAAATGTTGTTTTTGATATTTAATAAGTTGATAAAAATCGATTTAAAATAGTGAAAAATATAATGCGTTTGATTGGTCAGAAATTTGATTACGTAGATGTATAAGGAAGAAGTCCTGCCATCCCTTCATAGCTACGACACAATTTCGATTTTAGACACTACATGTAGCACCCATAGCAGGAAGAAATTCATTAGAGTGATGTATATTAATTGAAAAATAAATGTTTACAAGTTATAACTAATTCAAATTATAATTTATTCAATCCAGAACAGATCAACAACTTAGCAGGTGTTCCCTTTTAAAGAAATATGAGAGTTGAATGCCTACTTCATATTTCCCATGCAGCACACATGACAGGCCTAGGCCGTCCAGCTATTTTGATGGGGTCATGTTATCTTTGAGTAGATCACATTGAGGCCATTTGTCTGTCCGTCTGTTTATCTGACATTTCAACCCTCATATTAATACTCTCAGAGATGGACAAAGGAATGCTGTAGTAGGGTCATTACAACCACCCACACTGATGTACATAGTGATGATACCGTAGGGGTAGTATGTTCCCCGGAGAAGACTCACTGATGAGTGGAGGGAGATGAATTTAACCTCTTGACCAAATAACTTGGAATGGGTCCAAGAAAGAAATGTACAATTTTCAGACAAATGTACAAATATTAAGCTGTCAAGACGAACCAAGACTACAGTGTGCAGGGAATAATGAGTCATTTTCTTGAGTACTTTTACAAAAATTAAATTTTAAATTTACTAAATAAATTCAGCCTGCAAAAAGAATTTCTATAAATATTTTGATAAAAATTGAATTTCGATACAATATGGAATATTCTTAGTTTAAATGGGAATTATTGAATTTTTATCAAATAAAATTGAATATTTATTCAATATGGGGGCCCATACTCGGCTCGCAAATTTTTTTTTATAACTCCTCGCTCAGGTTGCTTGTGTTAGCCTTACAGATTCTTTATTCATCTTCATGTACATGTTTCTACAAAGTATTCTACATATATGTGGCAGGTAGTATATAAGGGTCATTTTCACATAATTGGGGCAATAACAGTAAAGACACGATTAAATATTTTTTTTCTTTAATGTTAGTTTTTGTTATCCCAATGGCCTTCAGATATCAATATAAATGCTGTGTTAAAACAGCTTTGCACGAAATTTTGAAGAAGAAAAAATACTCGGAAAAACGATAAATCAAGTTCGTCTTTACCGTTCACACTAAAACGGAAAAGACCCTGACCATAACGGTAAAGAGTATTTTCAAGAGTTACTTAAAATAAATAAAAATGTGTAACATTAAGCTCAGAAATATATTACTGATAGCATATCCTTATGATATATAGTGGATTGATTGGTGTTTAAAACAATGCTGACAAGAATATTGCACCTATAAGTGCCAGCCCAGTATGTTGAAGAAACTACCTTTGACTGGCCATAATAACTTGACTTCCCGATGTCCCTTAATTCTGACAACACCAATCATCTGTTGGTGAATTTGAGATAGATTCAAATGAAACACTGGACACATAATTCTGAACATCTAAAGAACATTTTATTTCATGAGGTAGCTTTCCTTTACCATAAGGATTCAACAAGCCAGAGTCATATACATGTATGTAATGTTTTAAGCAAGATAATTTTAATCAAATGTCCAATGCAACAACACTGTCTGCATAATAAAAAGTCTAACAAGGAAACTGGTTTAACATTTAAGAAGGAAAGTCCAACAAGGAAATGAAGTGATCAAATAAATTCAGGTATCATTTTGAAATTTAACTCCAAAAGTCCTTAGAGCTGGCATCACGCCAAAGGAAGCTCAGTCTGTATCCTACAGCTTATCAGAAAAGTCAATTTATTGTTGTCTGATTTTGTCAATTCAGTCGCAATGATAGAATTCTGCCATGTTATGGATTTCCTTTTCATTTTTTAGTTGGAAAGGAGGTGGCCCACTAAAGTTCACCTTTGAGAGAATTGAAGCCTTTTCAACAAGGCTAATATCGTCTCGCTGTGGCCAAGTATATGCGAATTCCCCTCCGATAAGTTTTCTCTCCAAAAATTTAAATTCAATTTTTTCTTCATCATACCTGCCAGTTGGACGACCAACATAGAAAGTTTTTTTCCGTCTTGTAACGAAAAAGACAGCAAAGAAATTCCCTTCTGCAACAACTTTGTCCTCTAGGGTTTCACTTTCATTAGGATCTTTGACCTGGATCTCCAACAGTGAATGACAGTGGCACATCATGATCAAGTTTTCTGAACTACATATATCTTTGCTGCAATAACATGACAATTTTCTGTGATACAGCAAGCCTTTGGAAGGAACAAGCAACTGATGGATTTGCATTGTTCCTTTAATGGTTTCACCTTTAAATTTATTGACCAAATTCTCCACATCATTAATTTCTTCAGACTTAATTTCATGAAGTTGAACGTCTGACTTGTTCAAATGATTCATCAAATCCTCACTACTGAGAATGTCAGTCCCAGTGGCCACAAGTCTATCAGCTGCATTTTTAATCGCTGCACCAATTCCATCTGCTGGGCCTTTGCCATGAGATGCTTCAAGAAAATTCCACACTAATCCTTTAAGATTCCATTTAGTGAAAGGCAGAATTGCCATAAGTTGAAAATTTGTCTTGTTTTTATATTGGCTAGTGGGACCATCAGATACAACATGTATTATCTTCACGCCTTTGTTATTGGTGAGGTCTCAAATTACTGGGTCAAGATGGGCCCACACGGATGAGGGACTGTGTCTACAATCTTGGCTGATTGTACAATAGCATTGAATGTATTTTGTACCATCTTCTTTGACCAGTGTCGCATGTGCTGTGTGAAGAGTAATTTGTCTTCTGCTACCCCCAAAGTGCATTGCCTGTATTTCAGTTGACGCCTTACATGCATAATTTTCGCTGAAATCTATTTGAAGGACACACTCTTGTGCTGTAAGTTTGGCTTTGAGTAATCGGATTTCCTTGAATTGGTAATTAATGCGATATTGGTGTTGCATGAGTGTAAGTATGTCAGACTCAAACATTTCACATAGATTGGCCAGTGTTGTTGATTTTTCTTTCTTTTGGATGACATTGACATCTACTGGACCACTATTTGTCATTCTGGTATCAACTGCCTTGTCCCATTCAAAGTACTTAACTTCTTCAGTTGAGTTCTGCCTTTCTTCAGTTTCATCTTTGTACATGTTCTTGATATGTGTTGTACAGACTGTACATTCCCTGTACATACAAGCATGATTCTCCATTGAGCACACAACTGCTGACATGATGTTGTTAGTGTTGCCTGACCCCAGTAGGCCTAAAGTATGCAATTTTATTGCTTTGAATTCCACATTGCTGTGGATCTTACAGCGGACTGTGTCTCTGGAATTGACATCTGGTGGTACAACATAAAATGGTCTCCATCAGGTGAAGCTTGAATAGGACAATTTCTGGTTTCTCAGCTGTAAATTGGGCGTACAGATTAAGCATTGTGTCATTTAAATACTGCTTCTGTCGTTTATCCTTCTTGAATGTTTTGGTCTCTTTCTTCCATGCTGAGGGAGAGCTGTTTGCATCTTCTAGGAAAAATGCTTTCACCTTAGATGACACATTATTCTCATGGTTTCTAATTCTTCGGTCATGATGTAGCACAGATTTGGCATTATTATATTTGGCCTCATTAAGCTTTCTTTTGGATAGCATCAAGTCGTCCTTGGCTTTGTTGAGCAATCTGTACTTCCTTAGAATTGGGCCTATAACAGCATTGTGTATGGCTTTCCTCTCCCTCTGACGTTTAGCACTTGCTGAAAGTTTATTTTTTAATTCAGCTTCAACAGCATAACAGAAGGTGAGTTCTCTTCTAATCAGATCCTTGTTTCCACTATTTACAAGAGAGGTAGCTTTTGAAGCTGGTGAATCACCCACAGGTCTTATTGACCCAAAGCGTTTGATCTTTTTGTTAAGTACTTTTACTTTGTGTTGGAGTCTTTTGATTGTGATGTTATTTTTTGCTATTGTCCTGTATGCTTTTCGGTCAGAAGCCCTCATTTTCTTCCTTCCAGTTATCTTTTGTTGTGAATTGGATGGCCCAGGTTCTGGTTCATGACTGATTGGGCTAGGTGGAGGAGCACTTGGTAGATCCACATTGATCCGCATTGTTGTTTTTTGGAGGCATCTTGGAAACTAGTCTGGAATTATGATAAATATAGAGATATTAATATTTCTGGATA
>JAVFBX010192646.1:0-23910 GCA_034783855.1 Mopalia kennerleyi
TTTGTCTCCGTCGTCATATAAGTGAAATACCCTTGAGTACGACGTTAAACACCAATCAAACAAACAAACAATCAATAGATTACTGTATAGAGGACCTGAGCTATAAATAAATCTGACAGCATCCTGAAAGTGATTATCTCCCTTGTTTATGCTTGGAGCCGAGGAGAATTCATTCAAGATATTCTGAGCTTGGAGCACTAACTGCAGCATTAAACATGCTTCGTTATGCAAGTCTAACTTCATGTGAAACAGGGGGAACAACCCTTTTTATAAAAAAAATTAAAATCCAGTTATCCCCCTTTGATACATTATGAGAAATTGTGTCCAGCAGAATTTTGATTGATTTTTTTTATTTTTAGCCCTATCTTTATGCACATGCTTCATTTATGCAAACTAGTTTGTAAATAATTTTCTTTGCAGAAATTATTTTGTACCACTAAAAAATCATTTTATATTTGAAAAATTGTGATTCCTTTTGAAAGAAATGACAGAAAATGAGGTACATTAATAGTCCTGTAGCCATGCTCCTGTCTATGTCTGAACCCAGTGAACTCGAATACATGTTGTGCCTTTGATCCTGCTATTTAGAAAATAGTTTTAGGAAAAACACTAGTCTAACTAGTTCAGCAAACAGAATTTAACAAATATAATACATTGTTTGTCTCTAGGGGACATCTGGTAAAGTGTAGTGAAGTTTATTTTAGTAAACTGATGAGGAAATTACAGCATTTATATGTTACACTTCGAGTTATTATTGTGTTCAACTGGGGTCGTGTCCTCTGTGGGCAGTACATCACCATTTCATCAAGCTGCTCGATCAAAAATCTGAAGCCCTCTGGCGTAGGGCAGTTTGTTTTAAGAGTAGCAATACTGTGTTAAATTCTTACTGGAGGAAAATGAACTTTTCAACATTATGGAAACACTTTACATTTTTGTTGGTTGTGCTAGTGTCAGTTTTTGCTGGAATAGACCGTTGCCATATAAGTGCAATACCCTTAAGCACGGTGTAGAACACAAATTAATCAATCAATCAGAAGTCTAAAAAATGCAATCCTCATTTATTTTGCCATCGTATTTATCCTCTTTCTTTTTTGTCTGAACATGTAGCTTTCAAATAATCTTATTTTTTAAGGGTTGTGTTCTATGCCATTTTATCCTCTGCAGCATTTTCATGAAAATAACGTAATTTAAAGTCGAGCAGCATTTATCATCATTTTGTCCTTCAATACAAAGTAGCGCAATACAAGAGATCCATAAACAGTCTACTCCAGAATAAAATTGTTTTGTGGAGTCCTTTTACTGAAATCATCTATTGCAATCTGTCTCTCTGGCTAAGGGTAGTGTGTTTGAAGAGTAGCAATACTGTCTTTACTTAGCACTGGAGGAAAATTAACTTTCCAATATTATGGAAACTCTTCACATCTTGGTTGTGCTAGTGTTAATTACTGTTGGAGTACAGCGTCATCATACAAGTGAAATACCCTTAAGCAGAGCGTAAAACACCACTCAATCAATCACTATTGCAATCTGAATGTATGAAGAGATGGGTTTCTATGTCTTTGAATCTTTTAAAATGCTATTTGAGACACAGTATTTACTAGTATGTGAAAAAATAGTGATTGGAGGCACACTCTTTCTGTCCGAATACTGTAACTGCAATTGTTGATTGTATTTGTCTTGATCCGATTACCCCCAGAGAATAACCTAATACAGTAGTGATATAAGCTTGTGCTCTTCAGGAAGTAAACAGTTACAGCAGTTAGGGAAAACGACTTTCTGTGTACCTAATGGTTGTGGTATTATTTCTTGTACAAGCCTGCAAAATCTCCACACCAACCTGTAGTATCAGATTTGGAGCTTCATCTGAGAACTTTCATTTGTACTAATCTATTCATCATTTTAACTTTGCTTTTATAGCTGCCATTGTCTAATCTTTAGTTTACAATATTTGTGCCAAGTAATTTATTTATTTAAAATGCATTTTGCATTATATTTTTTGGAAAGGCTCTACTTCGGTTAGGAAATGTATTTCTGTGATTGAAGTTTGTGTTACCATGGAAACACAACTATATTAAGCTGCTTTAGAACAATACTACTTGTTGATGCAGGTGCTTGTGACTTGTCAAATACCAAATTGGCTTTCATATTTGAGACCAGATGCAGTAAACATAAATTGGATATTTGTTAACAGTACCGTTCACAGGATCGAGTCCGTCTGTCGACCATCAGGTATATGAGTCAAACGATGTGACTCCGGCAATCACAGGTCCGGGTGTTGTTTTTTTTTTTTTACAAGGTTTTCTGCCATAATTAGGCAAGGAAAAGTATGAAGTTGACAATCTTTCCTATACATTGTAAAGTGAAATACCCTTGAGTACGACGTTCAACCCCAATCAATCAAACAAACAAACAAACATATTTGTTAACATGCTTTGACTGATGTGCATCAGATCAACAAAAAGTGAAGTAAAACAAGACTTTATCAAAGTCGAGTTGGCAAAGTGCGATATTTACATTAAAATGGCCAGCTACTTCTTTTGTCTTTGCATTTCTCATTGAATCAGTGATTTCTAGGCCCTGTGTAAAATTTCTAACAAGTTTAGATTCATTTTGGCAATTTTTCAGATAAAGTATTTCCTAATTGTTTCTTCTGGCAATTTTTCAGATAAAGTATTTTCCAATTGTTTGTACAAGTTTTTGAAACTGAGATCAAAAACGTATAGTGTATCCACATCATATTTAAAAGTTCAGTTAACCGTTTTAGGTTATTGTCCAAATGTGTTTGCCTGTTTGGAGAAGCAAATTTATAGGACAATATTTTTAGTAAAAATAATATGCTTCATAGTGCATTGAGTTGACATTGCAGTAGAAACAAAAACAGGTTCAACCATTACGTACAAGCTGGCTGTCTTTCATTAAACCTGTGTTCAATATTTTTGGAAAGCCACTTGTCCTAGATAGTCATGGGAGGTAACTCCAGCAACACAAAATGGATTTGCTTGTATTGTCTTCGATTGTCCAGCTTTGTCTTTGCTTGTGTCCGTGGCATGGACAAAGTTCCTTTGTCCATTAGGCCGACATGCGAGTGAAATAAACAAAAGTCTGGGTAAAACCCTAATCAAACAAACAATGTATTAATTAATTGTCTTGTTATTGAAGCCTGTTGCTGTGTGCACGAAATAACACAGCTTACAAAACATTGAACTGTATCTTTTTTTCTCTACATCTAGCATTTCTAGCTATTAAATAACTATTATGTTAGAATATCTCTGCCAGGGATTCCAGAAAAAAAAAATGGAGAATTATTTGAATTGTAAACAAGATGTGTGGTCAGCTTCTCATGATTTAGAATGCTCTGTTTTAAACTGTTTATAACATACATATAATTGAATGATCTGAGAACCTACACATGTAAATCCCCACATTTGTATATTGAGTAATACCTGTACCATAGCTTGTGTTTGTATGTTATATAATGAACTGTCTCACAACTATAAACTTTACTATATCTTTTGACATTGTAGAGTTGACATGTTAGATTTTGTTCCAGAAATTATGTACAGTAAATATGTAATGTTGAATATTGGTGAAATGCAAAAAATTGCTTCATGTCTTTTTCTCTCTTTCTGTACATTGCACTGCTGAATGTAATACCAGATTTATTATGTACAAGAAATGTCAATTTAAGCACAAGAATTGTTCAAGCTCAAGTCTTGCTGTCCATTAATTTAAATGTGTCGTGGCTTGAATCGCGAGGTATTTGATGCCATGGTTGATGAGTGAGCTTTAAGCTTGACAGTGAGCAGTCGTCTGTACAAATTGTGTCCTGTACTATCAGACATTTGTAATAAACCCATACAAACTGGTTACACCAAGACTTGTTTTCAGCTTTTTAATCTACGGCCCACTTTCACAAAGCCTCCATACTCTAAGGTGATCTTTGTATTTCGGGTGATATTTAAGAGGAATAGTAAGCTAAGGAGGCATTGTGAACAAGGCTAGTCTCCTCAGTGTAGGCCTGAAGGAAAAACTACGGTCACCTTAGTTTAAGGGGGGCTTTGTGAAGTGCACCCAGACCCACAGGTAAGAATCTAGCTATAAGCCAGACTAATAAGTGGATGTCATTTTAGGGTATATGTTGTCAACATTGACGTTTGCCACAACTAATCGAATAAAATAAGTGCAAAACAAAGATGGCCTGGGTGTATCTTCGAGTCAATGTAGGAAGTACAAGGATTCCAGGAGTTGCCCAAGATTTATCCTGGAAGATGTGGGGATCATTATCTGCATCATAGATGTGAGGGGAACCAAGACGCCACCAGAAGAGCTATAGCATCTTCACAGCCAGCTGGCCTTCTTTCATCTGGGTCCTCTGGCTAAGGGCAGATTTTTTTTAAAGAGTAGCAATGCAGTCTTTACTTAGAACTGGAGGAAAATTAACTTTTCAACATTATTGAAACACTTCACATCTTCTTTGCGATAGTGTCAATTATTGTTGGAATACATCGTTGATACATACGCCGTTCTTAAGGGTGTTTCTCTTAAGACACAAATGAATCATCTGAGCGAAATAATCTGAACTTAATTCTTATCTTAAGTATTAATACCAGGATCACAAAAACAGGATCATTTTAGCATTTTCTTTCTAAGTATCGTTCTAGCTCAATGAATGGTCAGGTGTGTGCATTTTACATCAACATCTCAACACTGTATTTTAACTGACCTAGGTTTTGTTTTCAAGCAGGATTCATCTAATTTTCGAGGAGTGACCTCCCTTTTATCAATTAATCGCAAGGTACAGCCAACCCAGGACTGTATTGCATGCATTTGTGACCCCCTTCAGACTAAACAGCACAAAATGAGGTATTTTTTTTAAAGAGCATTGAATTGCTGGTAAAACGATATATAATATCTCTAAATCTGACCAAGTTAGGGCGTCTTTGTACTAATAAATATCTCATTGATTTTGGAGACTCTTCACTGCTTCATCATTTGTAACTGCTTCGAAAACACAATTTTATCCCTATATGTGCTCTCTTAATAAATAAATGCACTTGTATATCTAAAAGAGGACAACTTTAGGAGTTTAGTTTCGCTAAAATCTCAATATTGATCTGGAATGCCATTTTTACCTTTGACCGCCCAATACTCAACAATGCCTTGCGACTTAGTCCATATTTTTCTGGAGCAGGTCACATTTATGCCTCCCATGTTAAAGAGATAAACATTAATAAAACCTTATGAATAACGTTTTCCTATAGCTTTGGATATTACTTTTGGCAATAGTAACAGTTTTAAAACTAGTTCAGTCAACGGACAATCTGTGTACCTGCAGTTAATGTTCTATACAAACAGATTAATTTCCAAAATGTAGCTGAGAGTTTCTAAACAGTGGAAATATTAGTTTTCCCTTCCATAAAACAGATTACAAGAATATGTGCACCGAATATTCTTAGAAGTTAATCGAAAACCAGCTTTAGAAAAGTTGCCCATGACAATGCCTTTCACTAACAAATTTCACAGGGTGTTTTAAGTGACAGCAACCAAGTTGGTGCTGAACAGAACTTTAACATAAATACCCATTTGAGGGGCAAGGCGGCAGAACGAGATATTCATAATTCTACAGTTAACAAGAGTTTAAGTAAACCCAACATACGCCCTGGTGGAGTGACCATGGTAAGCCAAGACCTTTCAGAAAGATTGGCTTAATAGTTTTTGAGTTCTGCTCTGGAAACGGATTGGAGCCATTCAGCCGAACGAACAGATTTTTAAAATGCTGAATCCGTAATAGCAAAAGGCACAACTACAGTTAATGTGCCTACTAAGTTTCATTAAGATTGACTTTATAGTTTTTGAGTTCTGCTCCGGAAACGGATTGGAGCCAGATGGACAGACAGAAAGACTGATTTTTAAAATGATGAATCCGTAATAGCAAAAGGCACCACTACAATTGATGGTTAATGTGCCTACCAAGTTTCAGAAAGATTGGCTTAATAGTTTTTGAGTTCTGCTCTGGAAACGGATTGGAGCCATTCGGACGAACGGACAGACAGACGGGCAGATTTTTAAAATGCTGAATCTGTAATAGCAAAAGGCACAACTACAGTTAATGGTTAATGTGTCTACCAAGTTTCATAAAGATTGGCTTTACAGTTTTTGAGTTCTGCTCCGGAAACAGATTGGAGCCATCCGGACAAACGGACAGACAGACGGACAGTTTTTTAAAATGATGAATCCGTAATTGCAAAAGGCACAACTACAGTGAATGGTTAATGTGCCTACCAAGTTTCATAAAGATTGGCTGTACAGTTTTCGCGTTTTGCTCCGGAAACGGATTGGAGACATTCGGACAAACTGACAGACAGATTTTTACTGAGTTTCATAAAAATTGGCTTAATAGTTTTCGAGTTCTGCTCCGGAAACGGATTAGAGCCTACCGGACGGACGGAAGGACGGACAGACGGACGGACGGACGGACGGACGCTGATCATACCATAATACGACCGATTTTTATCGGGAGTATAAAAATAAACAAATAACCGCCAAACATAACATTAGTCATTGTGTTTAGTGTATCTTGAAAAAATATCCGAGAAAAATCAGAAATACATTTTGAGCACGAACTCAGCTGTGTTTATTATTCCTCTTAAAAATGGACAACCCCTTCGAGTGTCAAAATTGTCCATTTGTTATTTCTTAATTAGAAACGTCTGTTTTTGTCTTGCATTTAGTGAAAAATTTATTTAAAAATTCAAACTAGAAGTCATTTAATTGTAAGTTTGCAAATTTTGATTCATATCTTTCAAGTGTATACAGCTGAATCGGTTTTGCACGATTTCTAGCACTTCATTTTTTTGTCGAAATTAAATTCCGTTTTCTCGAAAACCGTTTGCGCTACACCCATGAAATTCGGCATGCTTATTTGGGACATAATAATCTAGTAAAGCGTATCTATCATTTTTTTTTTAATATTCCACCTACTTTTTTATAATTCATATTTTAATGCAGAAAGAGAGCACTTGGCAAATCAGTTTGAGATATCCTTTGCCAGATTACAGTTGTATAGCTCAAAGTGTTGAAAAATTCAATTTCGACAAAAAATAAAGTGCTAGAAGTCGTTCCGCTGTACACTTAAAAAGTACTGTATACAAATTTTTAAACTTAAAAGTTCTAACTGGAATTGTTTTATAACTTTTTCACAAAAATGAGACAAAAACGAAAATGTTCTTATAAACAAAAAAAATATAGCCAAACAATTTGACCTCAAGAGGTTGTTTATACTTAAACCCTTTAATCTTTGTTTTCACACGTGAAGTGCTTTCATTTGCATAGATAGACATCAGCCATGTGCATTACATACATTAGCTTGACAATGGTGCTAGAATCTGCCCCATAGCGCTGCCCGTCAATATTCCAGAAGTTTATCCAGTAAAACAACCTTATATCCATTGCATTCAGCTGGTGCCAAAATTGGCAGCGTTAATCCTCATTGGTCAAGACGTGAAATAAAAGTGTTAAAACTCGCTCTCTGGTAAATTTTGTATTGATACTTTATTAAAAACAAGAGAGGCCTACACCCGATCTGACCACCATACAATGGGGCCACCATATTTCTTGTAGTCAAAAGAACACTTGTGCTTAATTTCTCATCAACCTGATTCTAACTGAAATTTTATGTTACATCCTGTTTACACACAACAAAGCTCTAATTCTTGGATATAATAGCATCAATTCATACAAAACATTCTCCTCGTTACACATGGCGTCAGTTCTGTCTCCGCCGAAAAGGACCAAATGGGTTTAAGAACAGTAAGATAAACCGGATACCAGTGAATACAGACACACCACAACCAGCTAAAGGCGCTGTAGAAAAACAATGACCTCTATAATTAATTCCAACGCGACAAAACAAAATCTACAGGCAAACAATGACAGCCCTTTCGATATTAGCGTCATCAGCGATATCGCTAGCTATCTGAATATTAAAAGAGTGTTTGTTTTGTTAGGGTTTTAACATCGTACATTAACTAATATCACTCTCAAAGCGCCTGCCATATCAGTAGGGCAATTCTAGACTGCTCTTACAGAGATTGTCATGACAGATTTATTACATTTACTGAAACTATATACAACCTTCTAGAAAATGAAGCCCATTATCTCGTAAAATTCACACAGGAAACAATTCTGAAAGCATTATGGGGGCCGTAAGAATGGTCATATCCCTTATGCCTTACTTTTTTACTTGAAAAAATAATCTGCTATTATGCACATTTTCAACCTTTTGAATTAAATATAAATTTTATACTAGTAGGCAACTTTGGATTTAAAAAGGTGTAAAAAATGTGTAAAACATGAATTTGCTTTCATGTTTTCTACCCTTTTAAACATACAAGAGTACAAAAAAGTCTCTTTGAAGAGATCTATAGCAGCACTGAGTTCTATATACAATACTACATCTGTCAGATAAATAAGCGACAAGGGAAAATAATACCTTGAGCACTCCCCAACATCGTTACTCTTTGCAGAAGGTTTCCAGCACTGAGTTCAATATTTAAATACTACATCTATCTTATAAAGGAGCAACGAGAGAACTGCTAGGGGTACACCCAAACATCGTTACTCTTTGAAGAGGGTTACCAGCACTGAGATAAATATTTAGTAATTCATCTACTGATAAACGAGCGACAAGAGACCATATTACCAGCAGAACACCCCAACATCGTTACTATGGCGACACCAGTAATAGTACCCAGAATCAAAGTTAGAAAACCAGCCCGTACTCTTACGCTTAGACCGTGAACATGAGCTAAGCCATGTTTCATGTCCATAACAAAAAGCGTGATGTATAAGAATATTTCCAGAACCAGCTCCAAAGTAAGCCGCAGTTTTAGCTGCTCCATTTTTATATCCAAGCTGCCCACAAACCTGAAAAAATAATACAAAATAGTATGTGTTGGTATGAACTTGTGCGTAACTGTTTAACATGTTCCATATCATGCTGTCTTTGTTATTTGAAAATTCTCAAAAGAAGACGAAACACCGTAAACCGTTATCTCTTAACTCTAGCCAATGACCACTGTAGTGTTACGCCATGCTCAATGCTATATCATTTTCATGGAGTCAACCTTTAAGGTCAACGAAATCACCGTGGACGAGCAACTGAAAAGTGCTTCTGTTTTGACTGGCTTTCAAAGGTTAACCTCAGTTGAGAGCTAGGATTAATAGCATGGATTATTTACTTACAACTTTGGTGTTTTGAGGCGTCCATCCTTTGCCACACACCGTGCCCCATCTACCGTTCAGATATATCTCTACACGACCTGAAAACAAACCGAATTTGATTAATTAGTGTTTCACGCCATGATCAAGGATATTTCACTGTCAATAAGTTACAGGAGTTCTTCCCGTAGGATTTTAACTTGCTGATTAGTACTAATAATGTTTGACCAGAAATTGCTGGAGAAGTGAGGTATCATAAAATAAAAACAGCCGCTTCTCCAGGAAAAAACTTTACCTCGTATTTTGCCGCTGATATCCAGCGATGTCCTCAGTGGTATTTTAATTGCTGGAGACTTGGATATAGCTATCTTATCAGCAGCCAAATTTATTTTCAATTTATTCAGTGTTGGCTTTAAAAGCTTCCGTGCAGTCATCTCGGTGAGCGCACTTCTCTTCTTGCGCTCAAGAATGGGCCCTTTGAGAAAACTAGGACGTCCGGTAGCAGGGGCTGCAGTTTTGAAAACAGGAGCTGCATCTTTGAGAACAGGGGCTGCAGTTTTGAAGACTGAACCTATGTCAACAGGGGCGGCAGTTTTCTGAACCGGACGTAATGTTTTGAGCACTGGACTTAGGGTTTTCAGAACTGGACGGAGGGTAACAGGAGCGGCAGTTTTGAGAACTAAACGTTTTGTAACTTCGACTGGAAGTTTGGAAACTTTTTTAGGGCTATCCGGCAATGCAACGTTGACTCTTTTTAGCTGTTTAGATGGTAGCTTTTTCACTGTGGCTATCAAGAAATCATCCCTAACAATGTCATCCAAATTCTTCTTCACTTGGAGCGCTGGAGGCACTTTATTCAAGCCCGGTTTAGCCACAGAATTAACGTACAGTTTAGACAGTCGATCATCTACCAGGCGAATGGCCCCGTTAGCTGAAACATGCACATTGTAATCAGCCATTAATTAACTATCACAGTCAACAGCTTTTATTAACATAAACAGTGTGCTTGATGGATTCTTGTATATTGAACTTTTAGCCATTTTGTTGATGGTAATTTGAAACATGCTTTTGACCACAAAAAGGCGTTTTGTGACAAGGTACCAATTGCTCACTATCGTGCTAATCAGAGTATATACTTGATACGTTGAGAGAATTATGGAAGTACATTTCGCCTTAACAAACACGACGCACATAGACTATGAGAGCTCTGTGTATTATGTCCCAAGGCATTTTACTTGGGCGACAACATCCAGTCTAGCGTTTGGTGGAAAACATCTTTAACAAACCAGGTGATTTCAGAAAGACAACCGTGAATAAAATTACTCCTATTATATATTGAAAATCTTTACAATGGAAAGCAAACTAGACATGCCAATAACAAAAGTACAGAAATTACGATGGATAAAATACTTACACGGAATACTGCAGTCTGTACCGCTGAAACCACGGTAACATTTACACTCTCCTGTGGCTTGCATACATTCTCCATAGACACATTCACATGTCAGTCTACAGTTAGGACCGGCTAACATTGATGGACAACCTGTAACAAAAAAATATTGTTCAGAATGTGTTCAAGAATATACGCACCTAGTTTGGTCAACTTATTATTTAAGAATCTGTATTTCTTCTCGAGGGTTTATGACGTACTAAAGGTTAGTCATCTGACTGGATTTCAGACTGGGTATTACCAAAAACGTAACTTTGTTTGTTTGATTGGGGTTTAACGTCGTACTCAATGGTATTTCACTTATATATGACGACGTGCTAGCCCAATGGGTGAAAGAAACCACCCTCGACACCACTGGCAACAAACAGATCGGCTTCCTGTGGACTTTAGCTCTGAGAGAACCAGGGCAACATGAGGCTCCCTCCAACCACCCGCCCAAAAACGTAACTAAATGTATAAATCTAACCAAATTATGAAACGGGAAGACTTAAACGAGTGATATTTGGACTAATACCCGGGATGGAGTAGGATAATATTTTTCGTAAACTAACATTCTTTTTCTCTCTTTGTTTTGAGTTTCGTATTGAAATTCAAGAATGACTGGGTAAGGATATGCATTGCTGTCCACGAGGTCCAGATAACAGCAACGATGGTCATCTTAAAATGGGTGCACAAATGAGTTACTTGAGAAATAAAGGTTGTGCGTGTTTTTTTATACCACAAACCACTTGAGATAGCTGCAAAAAGAAAATTGTGTCTCGCTTTGGGATAGAGCGAAGAGGCATCCAAAAACTGCTGACCTACATTTATAGGCATCACTTTCACGCACGAATGATGCGACTTAAAAACCCTCTCAATGATTAGATTACTTCCCTTGCCAAATTAATGACGACTTACGTTGACAGAAGCTTGAGGAAGACGTCTGTGTCCAGCCGTGTTGACAGTTGTGACAAACACTAGATACCGGCGTGGTACTGAGTAAGCCAGATGGACACTATGGACAAAAATAACAATGCATTCTTATAGGAAAAGAAAAAACAAAAAAATCCATAAAACCTCTAGATGTGGCATTTTGATTGGTTGAGAAAAAAGAACGAAACATCTCCCCGTCAGTATGCGCCGTAAGATGTATTTGTATGTACAAGTCCATCATCCGAACACATGGTATCTCTCTATACATTGTATGTAGACTGCTATGGAAATACCATGCGACATATCGCTGCTTGGTTGTAGTCTGGCCTAGCCTTAAATGCTGGATTTCTATCGACAGCATTCACCGAAAATCGTGAGACCCAAGTCTATAGTAACGCTCTATATCACAGCAGTCACGTGTATTGGCGTTGATAGTTCTTTCCAAACATCTTCAGACTCCAATATTTGATTTATACCGTCGCCGTTTTACCTCAGCCCGTCTGCATTGAAAAGCTCAATGGTGCTTGGTCGGTACAAAATGAGACTCCAAAAAATACATCGACTGGATTTGGATTTTATTTAATTGTGAAAAGAAAATCTGCTCTTCATCATGTTTATAAGTTGATTTCCAGCGGTGCTTTCCGTCATTAATTTCCTTGGTCGTAGACTCCCACTGTCGTTGAATCGGCTGTCATTGGCCCCTTCTTCGGCTCAGATAACACGATAGAGGTTTGAAATGTGCCAAGGATAATACATCAATGTCTTAACATGGGCTCGCGAAGATGGCATGAGTCCGGGTCACCTAATATTTATAGACTCCAAGCGAAGATATAGACTGAATTGTAGTTGTTATGAATCGCTTACCGGGATGCAGTCAGTGCTCTGTGGGTTACTTCTTTCGTCAGCCTGTAAACTACACTGGTATCGTCGCCCGTCACCTGGACACTTGTAGCCAGGTTCACAAGGTGAACACGTAGCGGTTCTCGCACCTTCAACCAATATTAAATTGTAAAAATATATTCTAGTTTTTCAAGTATCGAAATACAAGAAAACAAGTTTTCAACACACTTCAGGCAAGGGTGACCGACCGTGTTTTCGAACTGATAATACCTACAGACTTAATGACGTCAGTCCCGGCTATTAAAATAACTAGTTAATGGCTATGCTTACTCGAATGTATGTGCAATACAGACATTTGTCTTTGAAAATATGCACTAAAAAAAATAAGTTACGGTCGTAAAACAGTTGTCTTTCCATTTAAGCTTCATTTTTGGCGGGGCATTGAGACGTGTTACAAGAAAGTGATTAGGTAGAGTTATGGAGAACTGAAAGGATCCCGCCAATTAAAGGGGGGAACTGAAGAAAGAAATGAAGAGAAGAACTGTTCCTTTATAGGAACAATAAAGAAAGAACTGGATAGATGATTAAAGCATACAAATAAATATTTTGTTTGTGTGTTTGTTTGATTGGGGTTTAATGTCGTACTCAAGGGTATTTCACTTATATGACGACGGATTATCCACTTCTAACTGTTCCATGCCCTAGTATGGTGGAAAACATGGAGGAAACCTCGTAAAAACCACCCCCGCGATTGCCGGAGCCACATCTTGTGACTCATATACCTAAGGGTCGATAGACGGACTCGATCCTGTGAACGGCGGATTGAAGTAAGCGCTAGAAAGCACGCTCGCTAACCACTACGCCACGGCCGCGGGCCAATATATATTTTCAGTTAAGTAAGTTATAGCGTTTTACTTGGACACCAGTAGTCGTGAGCACTGTCAAAGGTCTGTAGGTATTATCTGTTTATTATATGTTATATTGCATATATTGGTTATTTATTCCCTTGCCTTTAATAAAACTTCATTCAATTCACCGAGAATAGTTTGTGTTACTTGATTAGATTGAATAGATCCAGGGCACACTGCGAACTCTGGGTACTATAGATACATGTAGATTAATGCAGATAATATAAGTATTGGTTATAGATATAGAGAGTCACTTACTGTCGATTAGTCAATGAAACGTCACATAACACAATTATTGACATGTGAGAATGTCCTTCATTGGTGAAATAAATATCCAGAGTAATTTCAGTTTGCACAGGGTTAAGTGTGACTTATATAGTTTAGTTCATACTGTTTGAATTGAAAAAACGATTATATAGTGGACTTTTCTCACGGACAGAATTAAGGATACCAAGTATGATCCAACCTTTCATTTTGAATTTCTCATAAAATACTTACTTTCTTTAACGTAACTTCCAGCACTGCATATAATGCACACGTTATTGATATCTTGAATACAGCTGGCACACTCGGATACCTCTGGACCAGAACATGTGGCGATAGAATCTGGTTGAGTCACACAGAAAGAGTGACAGCCTGCAATTAAAACAAAAAAACACCACTGAAACCCATCCTCTGTTTCAGAGCATCTGCACAATGATACTTCCTGATAATTTCAAATAATGGAACAGAATAATGGAATGAAGCTGTACCTAAAAGTGAAACACGTCGAATTATTCCTGACTTTTAGCCCCGATTTGTTTCAGTTGTTGCTCCAAATTTTTTAGAATGAAGAAACAAGAAACGTATGTGGTGTACACAAACAAGAAAAAGCTACCAGAGATTGCTAATCAATATGCATTTGAGGCACACTTTGATATCTTGATACCTCTGGACCAGAACATGTGGCGATAGAATCTGGTTGAGTCGCACAGAAAGAGTGACAGTCTGCATTCAAACAAAAAAACAACACTGAAATCCACCCTCTTTCTCAAGACATCTGTACAATGATACTTCCCGATGTTCTATTCATTGAATCATAATTTAAAATAATGGAGCAGAATAGTGCAATGAGGTAGGACAAAAAAAAAGACACATAGCATTATCCTTGGCATTTAACCTCGATTTCTTTCAGTTGTTGCCCCAAAATTATAGGATAAAGAAACAAAAGACGTATGTGTCGTACACAAACAAGTAAAAAAGCAATCAGAGATTGCTAAACAATATGCCCCCACCCCCGCAGTCCACCCAAGACACACATATTTATTTATTCATTACATAACCAACGGACCGAAATCCAATTACAGGTTACTTAAAACACTATACAGTAGTTGACTACATGCAGTGAAGTGCAAATGATTACATGCAGTGCACCAAAAATTCACCTACTGAGGAAAACTTCAATGCGTTATGCAGAAATTTGCATTATCCCGTGACTTATTTCTACGTTGAACATCTGCGTATACAGAAAATTGCAATATGCCCGTTTAAAAAATCTAAGTGAAAAAATCACCAAGATACAGCCCTGACAAGCTTCCAGGACAAACGGAGCCAATTTGCATAATTTATGGGGGAAATTTGCATAATTCCATGATTTTTGTCTTCGTTGCGCATTTACATACATAGAAGAATGCACTATGCAAATTTCAAAATCCTAAGTGAAATAGTAACCAAGATACAGCCCGGACAAGCTTACCGGAAAAAGGGAGCCAATTTGCATAATTTATGGGGAAATTTACATAATTCCATGATTTTTTTCTACGTTTCCTATCTTCGTACATAGAAAAATCCACTTTGCAAATTTCAAAAGCCTAAGTGAAATAGTAACCAAAATGCAGCCCGGACAAGCTCGCCGGACATACGGATACACAGACACACGGACACACGGACAGAAAAAATAAAACCAATATGACCCCCTCTTACAAGGGTGGGTGGGGGCATAATTAAGATTATCTCCCTTTATTTGTTATTCGTACGTTTGCAGATGGTTTGTCCGTTAGGTTGTGGGCTGGAATAAGTCGTAGTGGGACAGTCTACCAAGCATTTATCTTCTTCCCCATCTATATAGAATTTACAGGCACAATGTCCGCTCTGTGGGCTTTTATTAATGGCGACTCTGTCAACACTACACGTCTCCACACACTCCCCATCCTCAATGAATGCACCTGGATTCAGTTAATTAAAATGTTAAAGGTTATACATGTATTAGGATTTGTTAATTTTTAGACACAAAACAGTGAAACTGCGATTAAGAGTATATTTCTGCACGTATCTTAAAGTGCTAAAAAAGAACCGGTTTATTGCTGTATTGTAAAATAAACTGGTATGCCCAGTTAAAACTACCATAAGAATAAGATTTTATATTGAGCACAGAATAGTTGATCCGAACGGGCCTTAACGTCGTCTACCAGTTAATATAGGACAATAAAAAAAATATCTATGAAAATACAGTTACAGTGCTTTTTCTACCAAATAATCGCACTGGCAGAGAAATATCGATTATTTAAACCGATGGGTCATACTTACAGATACATGTGTCTTTCTCAGCGTTTGGTTTATGGGTTGGTGGACATTCAGACACACATCGGTTATCAAGCTGGTATGTTTTACAGGCTCTACAAGCTGTGTCCAGTTTGGATCTGTGACAACCTACAAAAGCGGCCAAAAAAGGCTATTACGACGAAATACAGAGAAATATGGTAAATTCAACTCATTTCAATACAATTATATCCATCGATAGATTTCAACTTCTAAGTCTTCAATCCGTATTGAGTTTTTATATTTATAGTCATATAAACCATAAGTTCTGTAGCAGCTTTATCAGGCCTGATCCAATTACTACAATTTGCTTTAAACAAATAGAGTATTGTTCCAGAAAGCGAACTTAGCCTAAGTTGATCTTAATTTCCACAACAGTACAATACATTCAGTACTGATCATCTTGATAATTAACATGAACATTGACTAAGATCTCTTTATGGGACAGCCCCGGATTTATAGCTGTAACAATCTTCTTACCTATACATTCAGGATGACAGTCCTCTATACACTTCCCCTCGAACAAGACGGTTCCACCCACACAGATGTGTTCACCAGTGGCGGAACTCCGGAGAACATGGGCGTCCATGACGTTCAGTTCCCTCTCACCGTTACCAAAAGCATAGAATCTAACAAACAGGGGCTCGTCTGTGTCTTCAAAGACCGCAAAAATACGACCTATCTCCTGGAAACAAAACAAATATAACTGAGTTTTAAACCTAAAAACAAGCCTAGCTGTTGTCAGCAGGGTCCAGCTTTGGGGTAAACTCGATGCCCCCTCCCTGCCTGCTAATGAATTGAATAAAACACTTTCTTCAAGATTACGTTTAATAGTTAAGTCGTGTCAATGGTGCTCTAATACCAATACTCAAGTGTACAGTCCCGAGTGAATTGACAGAGCAGCATGTCTTACCCTGTAATCCGGTGTCTTTCCGTAGGTAATGGTGGTCTTCGAACCATCAAAGGCCTCTTCCACACACACGAAATATGACTCAAACAGACGCGGATCACCTAAGCTTCGCGCACTGGAATCATCAATATACTTCATCACTCTCTGGCCCTACAATGTTAACAGAAAATCTTGTGTAACACCCTATATACTAAGGACAGTGCAATTTTGTCTTCATTGTCCGTTTAATTGTACAAGTATATGTCCATAATGTCAAACACACTTATCAGAACTTGTAATATATAGTAACTTCTTCCAAACAACCAAGCGGAAACAGCATTGGGTGCAAAAACCCTTTCACCAATCCGACAATGGCCGGAAGAAGCAATGTTCTGTAAGTGTGGGTACCGCTTGTTAAATTGAATCAGATATAACATGAAACAAATGAGTTTCTACAAGGTCGCTATCAAAAATATACAATTAGCAGAAGCATGGACAAACACCATGGTACACATAACTGCATTTATACAATGACTGGAAGAAGCCTTATGCTGGACGAACAAGACATTATGTTTACAGCCAGTTCACAAACCGAAGACAAAATAGTACATAAAAACTCAACCAGAAACAAGAAAGAAGACCAGATATATTTACCTTGTATATGGCGACACCTTCTGGTCCAATCTGTACATAATACCATGTATCTCTATCACGTGGAATAGCAGAGAATACCACAAAGATATCTCCCATACTGACGGCTGTGAAAGACACACAACGTCCACCAGCAATGGCAGGGTTAAATCTATGAGCATTGGACCATTCCACATTACAGGGAGTAGTTCCGATACCAAATTCATTCCTGTAACAGAAAGAATTTGGGTCACAGCGTGAGTAAACAAGGGGTTCAGAGAACTCCGCCAGCTTGCCGAACCAGGCATTCAGTTAAAAACAGCAGTTAGATTGGTTGGTTGTTTGGTTGGTTGGCTGGCTGGTTGGTCGGTTGGCAGATGTTTAACTGGCAAACTTAAACTTAACAATAAATAGCCACACTGACACAACCTTAAAATGTCAATGTTTTAGCTTTTTCGACAAAATTATTGTTCTACACTCAAAAATACATCATGAGACCAAAGACTCGCTACATTTAGCCATGGGGTGTAGTTGAACTGAATATTTATCAGAAAAGGAATTACCAGTCTTATATTATGAAACAAAATATCATAAATGAACTCAGAATCCGGCCAAAATCTTGTCATTATTTTAAATTTACAGGGAAAGGAAATTACCACATAAAACATTAATGCAAGAGAAACAACAGTGAAAAAATTGTAATCAGAACTATGTAATAAGCAGAAAGATAAAAACAAGTTATGTTGAAATGAATGTGTAATGTTATTTATATAGTTTCTGCTAAATGATCAAATGGTTAGAACTTTTACGGTATTGTTGACCGACTCAGTGATGTCTTAATCGTGAAAAATAAGATATTTTTGATGGTTGACCAATGTGTAGGTCATTTATGGTAGTGTGTGTATTTTAGACCAACCAGTTGCTGACATGAAACAAATTTGAATGGGAAAGGACCAAGACATTCATATTTTCGGATAAGGATAAAAAATATAGCTATTATAAGTAGACAATATTTATGTGTTTTTTTGTTTGTTTATTGTATTACATGCATATGATAATTTTATTTTGCTGTGTTCTGATTAGTCTTCGTGGCATATATAAAAAGGAAAAAAAATATGTAAATTGAATTTAAAAAAATGTAATTTAAAACATTTTTTAAAAATTTATTAAAAAAAAATAATTTTCAACATTTTAATTTAAAAATTCAATATAAAAATCATTCAAATTTAATTAAAAAAATTTTATTAAAAAAGATAAAATTAAAAAAATTAATTAAAAAGTTAAAATGAGAATTTTATTTGAAAATTTAATTGAAAAAATTCAATGAAAACAAATTAGTTCGAATAATTAATAAACATAAAAAAAATTAAAATGTAATTTAAAAAATAAATTAAATTGCAATTAAAAAAATTCAACAAAAATGTTATTGAAAAATTCAAAATGCAAAGTTACTGATAATGTAGACTATTAATTTATTATATGAATGCTAAACAGAAAACCTTAACTCAATAAACTTGAGCCCAGCAAAATGATCTGGACAAAAAACCTTAACCTGTGTACCAGTGAGCTAAACAGCCCCGTGGGGGAGCGGGTTGGCCAGTCCTGCAGAATACTCCCTTGGCTTCCTCGGTCGATCGTAAGAGGCGAGAAAAGAGGAGCTCTCTGTTGCCCTGATGTTCTCAGAGCTAAGGGGAACAGGAAGCTGATCTGTTTGTATGTTTTATTTTTGTCTCCGTCGTCTTATAAGTGAAATACCCTTGAGTACGACGTTAAACACGAATCAAACAAACAATCCTTTTGCAGACCTGCCTACCTGTGTATTTTGTACACAGAATTTCTGTGGAATACACCAGGCCATTAAAATACACACAGAAATTAAAATGCTAATCTATGCTGTATCACAAAAATTCACATAATGGTGAGACAATTTTCCTATTACATAAGTAGAATAATCTTTAGTACCATGCAAAACCTAGATCAAATAAACTCACTTGTGAAACTCAATAAGTGAAAATGATTTATCTCTTTATAGTGATTGCATAAAATAAATGTACCTGTAACTAAAATTTGTAATCTGTCAATCTTTTATGATGTTTCTCCTTGGTTTTCAACCATTTCACACAAAGAATGGTGTGAAGTGATAAATTCGTCATCATATCAGTGAAATACCCTTGAGTATGACACCCCAATCAAACAGAAAATCAAATTGGTACAATTGGCCTTTCCAAAGATATATACTAGTATACATGTAGATCCATAAAAATATATACACATGTAGGTCCATAAATCCAATGCGTTCATGCTCTCTCGTTAGGTTAGAGCAGTGTGTCCAGTCACTGTGACATGCTGTCATTATTTTGCCATGGAGGAAGATTAAACTTCCATCATAGCAAGCACTCAGCACTACCCATTTTGTGGTTGTGTTGGTGAGCTTTTTTACTAATTCCAGCACTATCAAGTGAAATATTCCTGAGTAGGTGTTAAAAATAAACCAGTCAGGCTGCCACTTACTACAACACATTTTTTGGATTTGATTTTTGATTTGATTTTTTATTATTTACCAGTGATTTCAATATACAGAGAGTCGTTGAAAGAGTAAACAGGACATGTACATATACAACACATTAGATAGGACATGTATGCTAGGGGAAAGAAGAGTTGAACAGTTCGATTTAGAAGAGTATTTGCACTGTTTAATTGTGTGTAAACAAATCCCAAGAGCATCAGCATTTGATTACTTTAGGAATGTGAAGTTCCACAAAAGATTGTCATTTTTGCCTTTTTTTTGTGTTTCTTTTAACAATACATATTTTCTATTTTTTTTATTTCCCATTATCAGAGCTGTGCTCATTGATTTGCATGCTTCTAAAATCTGTTATACTTAAAAAAAAAACATTTACCAATGCAGAATGATAAATTTTTCTTTATGTTTACAACTAAAGAATAAGCAAATGGTCTAACTTGAGATTTACATGATACACTGTAAGCCTTTCTCCCACGGTTGTCCAATCTGTATTGTGCAATAACATTACTATTTTCTTTAAAGGATAACATCCAGCTCCAGACGATTACTTTTTTCTTTCAGTAATTTTTGAAATTCCTATCCATGTCTTTAAATAGATGTGCTTGTTAGAATATTTTGTAAGCCATGATATATTCTTTATATTCAGTTTCAACCAAAGAATTAAAATACATTTATTGTGATTTCTGTCTTGCGATGTGACTACATTTTGATGTGTATCTTTGCTTATTAAAATTCTATATTTCTGATGAAGTGGTATTTTGATGGGTTTTTTTTAATCATCACCATCATTATTCATCACATCAAATCATAAAATTTGCTCATTCTTAGCTAAATTTCTGAAGGAGTGACTATTCTATTTGCGATGAAGTTCACCTAGGTAGCATTAAGTGATATGGTAGTTTTTGTTTATTTATTTCAAACAACTGGTAACATTTGCACCAGCCCTCGGCCGTGGCTTAGTGGTAGCGTGTGCGCTTCCTAATTCTCTAATTTACTGTTCACAGGATCGAGTCCATCATTCGACCATCAGGTATATGAGTGAATCACATGATGTGGCTCGGGCAATGGCGGGGGTGGTTTTATGAAGTTTCCTCTCGGTTTTCCATCGTAATAAGGCTAGAAACATTCTGAAGTGGACAATCTGTCGTCATATAAGTGAAATACCCTTGAGTACGACGTTAAACCCCAATAATACAAACAAACAAAAATTTACACCAAAATAACAGGTGGTAGGAGAGTGCTTTTTGTTACCCAGATGCTTTATAAAGCTATGTCAAACAAAACAACAAGGAGTCAATCATTTGTTGTCATATCTTTATTTTTTGCATCTTGTGACAATCCTGTATAGTGAGTTTGTTGCCATTTGGGATCATGGTGGATCTCTTCATTCATCTGGTAGACTGGTACACCTGTGACCGTCATATTAGTAAAATAACCTTATGTTTGGCATAAAATTCAAATCCCAACATCCAAAACATTTATTTTGACAATAACGGAATTTTTTTTACCAAAAATGGATGTAAACACATCTATTGGCTTCTATTGTTTATGTTAAACAAACATAGGGATGCGATCAGAAGGAGCTTCCTGTTGCTTTGGGACTTTCAGAGCTGGGGGCAACACAAGGTTGATCTGTTAAAACAGCATCTTGTGACTTGATGGGGTTTAATGCACACATTGCTGTTTTACTTAAAGTGAAATAACTTCAAGTCGGATGTTAATTAAACCTCAAGGTTTCCTCTGTATTTAAAAAAGAACCTGTGTGAAATGGAAAATCCGTCCTCGTATTAGTGAAAAACGCTTGAGTACGATGTACAATCACACAAATACATGTTATGGTTGTGGTACTGTACATGTACATGTAGCCATTATATTTATTTGACAATAGAACACTTTGTCCAAAGGCATTTTTATCCAGCCTTGCTCTGTAGTCTTGGCTCAGCACAGAATGTGCAGTGTGAAATGCTAATCATTTATGCTACCCCCAAATTCTTCTATAAAGTTACTATTTTTGAAGCTATTTTGAAGACTTGAAAATTGTGTCTGAGAGGCAGAAGATGAATTTTTCATTTAGAAAACATCAACATTTGTCAGAAAACATAAATTTGTTTAAAACGTGGTGTAATATTGCCGCAACGTTAACAACCAGAAAAGTTAGGATTTGTCATGGACTAAATTGTAGGTGATTTAGGGTACTGTATCTATTTATTGTGAGAGAAGCGCTGTCTGACATTAGCACTCACAGGATATTGTTTTCTTAACCATCCCTGCTGTCTTTGCTTTAATAGCACGGTATGAATATGTTTTTTCACAAACGTGAAACATTTAAAGTAATTTGCAGTAGTAGAGACCTTATGAATGCATGAATCTACTGGTATGGTTCAGGTTAGTTTCTTCACACAACTGTTATTTGATATACTCTAGATATATCACCTGATTGACAGTTTTGACAGAGGGAGTCTTAAGTAAACTGACCATTTAGTTGACATTGTGTTAGGAACTTTGAACTCGTTGTTGACTTGGCACTTTCAGGGATTTGCTATTTCTGTGAAAGTGGGGATATGAAAATGTTGGTCATCTGATCACTTATATCCTCGGTATTTAGACATACTTTGTCCCTTTGACAGATCTCTAAAAACTATATATGTCAGACACCTTGTATAAACACTCATTCTCTTTATTGGATATATTCATTGGTTAATTTTGGGCCCCTGGCCATGGCTTAGTGGCTAGCAAGTGCGATTACAAAAGCCTACTTCGATGTACCGTTCACAGGATCGAGTCCGTCTGTCGACCCTCAGGTATATGAGTGAGTCACACGATGTGTTCCGGCAATTGCGGGGGTGGTTTTTACGAGGTTTCTTCCCAGTTTTCCACCGTAATTAGGAAAGGAACATTGCATATAAGTGAAATACCCTTGAGTACGACGTTAAACCCCAATCAAACAAACAAACAAACAAACACAAAAGTTACGCTCTGAAGGTTGAGCAGAACTAGAATGAGTTGAACATTTTATAACCTGGTTCCAGCACAACAGCCCTAACCGCGTGCTGCCAGACAACGGAATTTAATATCAACACCTATACTATTTACAGGTCGGACGAAGGAATCCCTCAATGTATTAGAAGAAACGATGTATTATACAAAGAAAACCTGCGAAAACCACCCGGCTTTGAGGGTGATGCTGAATACCTTAGGATTAGTCTACAGTGAACGTACGTATTTTATGTGTCAATTTTTACTTGCTGTTTGTTCATTTCTTGTTGTTTACGTTATTTTATGTAACGGCATCCGAAGCCTATCATTTACTTCAACACCCTCAACGTCATTTGAATCTAAGGACAACAAACAAGGTGGACTCTGGCAACCAAGTGTTGTTCCGAAACATGGTGCAAATTTACACTTCAAGACACCATAACATGTTGTAGTCGGCTTTGTATTTAACCTTTGTTCTGAGTGCATCGAGGCACTGAACGTGGATCACTGGTCTGCTTAATAAATGCGTAAATTTATATACTATACACTTATCATTTATTTTACGGTTATAACTCCGAAGCTAGCAAAATATTTGAAGCAACTCGAGCCCCCTCCCTTTGGGAGTGGGCTGAGTCCCCTTCTCTTTTGAACAGAACAAGCGTTATTATGGTGGGATATGAGTGGTACTAACCCCTCCCCCCCCCCCCAATCCACCCACACACGCATACACGCACACACATTTTGAATTTAGTTCTATTAGTATAACCTACAAGACACTGTTAAGCAATTTTTTAAAAAAGAAAACACTCCAAAATAAAATATTAGGAGATCTAAAATCTCTAAATGGTACTCAAATATCATGTAATCATGCAATTCGGTACAAAGCCGGAGAAAAATGCTAGCTTTCAGCACAGGGGCTCGGTACCATAGAGGCCGTCACTGTATACAGAGAAAAGACAAGGGAGGACACTCACTTTCGAGCCAG
>JAVFBX010192647.1:0-13263 GCA_034783855.1 Mopalia kennerleyi
CCGTCGTCATATAAGTGAAATACCCTTGAGTACGACGTTAAACACCAATCAAACAAACAAACAAACAAACACTGTTCCTTCTTAACTATTTTCTTAAGTAATAGATCAACTTCATAACCAGCCGCCTTAAAGATCACCCAGGAGCATTAGAAAAATATAAGGTTTTATTTTGTTTTTTATTTATACCTTAAAATGGTATTATGTCAATTTATGGTAAAAAAAAAAACATGGCACGAACTTCCAGAAATTGGTTTAAGTTTTTCGAAAGATTCCGTAAAAAGTTCTGAAGCTATTCCTCAAAGCAGAGCGAGATTTGTGGATTGTACAGGAATCCATCAAACCGTACCAGCATAGGGTCATCATCTAGAAACCTGTTATCGTGAAGTGGCTTCTCCCCACCGCAAACACTCTCACTGATGTGTATCTGTGGATAATCATCGGGTTCCTGATGACTACCACACCACAGTACTTTAACTCACAAACTTACATGCTCCAAGGAGAAAAAGCATTGTGGTTTTATGTATGAACAACATAAACATCTATAAGTCGTTAGCAAGCCGCTATTATACCTTTGTGTGTATTTTAGTATTTTCCCAGAATGAGAGGAAAAATGTCTCTCGCATTTAGAGGGCTGACTGATGGCATTCCAACCCTCGGTGTTCGTGTTTAGAGGCGGGCCAAAATGGAGCATTAGTGTTTTTAACAATATCATAATCTTGTGCTTCAATGTCCTCTTAGAATTCTAAAGCACATTATAGAAACCCTTTGAGAACAATAATGACACCCACATTTCCGACTAATGTGAAATACTTTGAAAGCGCGTGGGCCCAATGGTTAGTAAAGGTCTACTTTATACGTTTTTTCCTATTATCACGAAATTGTGATCGCCTTTCTGTCACCGAATAATCAAACAATTTGTCGTGTAAGACTTTCATTTACATTCTCGTCATCAGGAAACTACCGAATATACACAAACTTATCTCTTGAGCTCTACAGCACCCCAAAAAAACAGAAGTTATCAGTTCTTTCAGAGACACAAAGAGGAACGCGTGTAATAAATAATTGTTACACGGCACGCAGCGTGTCCAAATTATGCACATATGTCATAAGAGTGACAAAGTTATGAACACACAGCATCCACCGTGACAAAGCTATGAACAGACAGCATCCTTTGTGACAAAGTTATGAACACACGGCGTCCACCGTAACAAAGTTATGAACACACGGCGTCTACCGTGACAAAGTTATGGACACACGGCATCCACCGTGACAAAGTAAGGAACAGACAGCATCCACCGTGACAAAGTTAGGAACACACGGCACCCACCGAGACAAAGTTATGAACAGACGGCGTCTACCGTGACAAAGTTATGAACACACGGCGTCTACCGTGACAAAGTTATGAGCACACGGCGTCTACCGTGACAAAGTAAGGAACAGATAGCATCCACCGTGACAAAGTTAGAAACACATGGCACCCACCGTGACAAAGTTAAGAACACACGACACCCACCGTGACAAAGCTAGAAACACACGACATCCACAGTAACAAAGTTCTACACACATGGAATCTACTATGACAAGGTTAAGCGCACGTGGTTTTCACCTTAACCTAGTTATGCACACATGGCATCCAGAGTGACAAAGTTATGCGCATATGACATCCAAAATGTTAAAGTTGTGTACAGACGACCATGGCAAAGTTGTGCACGCACAGCAGCCACGTTGACAAATTTTTGGACACACCGCATTCACCTTGACAAAGTTATGCAAAGATGACATCTATCGTGACAATGTTGTGCACACTCTGCATCCACTGTAACAAAGCTGTTGACGCAATGCTTCCACATTGACAATGATGTGCACTGTCTGCATCCATCGTGCCAAATTAATTGACAAAGTTATACAAACACTGCATTCACCGCGACACAGTTGCACATGTGGTATCCACTAAGTCAAAGATGTGCACACAAGGTGTATACCGTGATCAAATTGTGCACACTCGGCAACCACAGTTATGCATACAAAGTCCCCGCCGCCACAAAGTTGTGCACACTTAGCTTCCATAGCAATACGGCTGTACACACACGGCGTCCACAGTGAGACAGTTCTGCAGGCACGGCGTCCACCTTAATCATGTTGTTCCCAAACGGCGCCCGTCATGATATTGTTGTGCAAACAAGGCACCCGCCTTGATAAAGAGGACCGGCAGCGTCCATCATGAAAACTTTGTGCACATTAAACGTCGTTTAATCAAGCCTGGATAAATCATTGAAAACAATAAGGTCCAGCTCAGTCCAACGCGTATCCCGAAACTTCAAATCAGTTGTCTATCTAACATGCTAGATGCATGTTAGATATGTGTATGGTAGAGAAAGAAAACGAATGCACGTACACATAAATTCAACCATGGCAAAATTATACAGAGAATGAATCGTGTTTGCATATTTTTTTGTATCAGAATTACGTTTTATCTCGGAAATCTGTGATATAATATATTTAATGATTGACAGGAACATAAGTTGTTTAACGAATGGTGTCCCGTGTTTTGTTTGAACCACCAATTACAAGCTTTATTTAATAAATAATTGGTGTATCTAGAATTACATGGCCTTTCGCAAAAGGGCAATTAAATTAAAAACAAAATTCCTACACATGTATGAAACAAGCGCCATCGTGTTCATGATTTCTTTAACAACCAGTTTGTAACAGAGATTCCAATCACGGCACGTGTCCTGGTCAGCCCATGTCGCCCTGCTGTTGTTGTTGTTTGGCGACTGTTAGTGTTAGGGAATATGGAAGTGATCGGTTTCCTCTGATGTGGAGAGTAACCCGCCCGTCTGTCTGAAACACTGGGAGACACTCTCATTTGGCGGCGTAAAACAAGCCTACAAGTTACTAAAAATACGAGAAAATATAAAATACAAAGAAACAGAATGGTGGAAATCAGAAGAGTGGTCCGTGGGTGGGAAGTGAGAATTGATTACCCCTATTTTTAAGATTGTGAACAGTTTCCATGCGTGACCTGGCGACCCTGACTCTGTCTTCCGGTAAGGCTGAGTGGACGGATGAATTGTGTTCCCTTCTCGACTTAGGTCTCGTCAAGTACTTACAGGTTTGTAAACAGATTTTCAGGTATTAAAGAAGTCCAGTCAATGTACCACTTGTGTTTATCTTACTTACACCGTTGAGTACTCTATTTTTTCTCTGGGAAATCAAGTGATTCCGCTTGTTACTTACACGAACTAAGCGATGACCAAAATGAGTTGGGAACGACCAGAGACAAAGGTCCAGCCCTTTAAGCTCTTCATGTTCGTATGACCGGTGTTTTTGTTTTATCATTTTAATGCATACCAAATTATTTGATCTTGAATAATTGTATTATTTATGATTGGAGTTATTTTACAGGCTATAAGTAAAGTTAGCTGTTACAAGATATAGGTACTATCTAAAGCTGAAAAATGACACAAAGGGTCAGACCATCGTCTTCGCCTAAGAGAGTGGAAGTCTAATACCATCTGTACCACATTTCGGGACTGAAGGCCGTGGATTTAGTCGGTGGTACATTGAGATGAAAGGGATTTCCGGTGATTTGCGAGACACTAAACATGACAAACGGGACGAAAGAGTGTCCAAATGTCTTATTGTACAGTGACTATCCTCGAGCTTTTGTTGATAGATTTTACGAAAACACGGGGTTATCCATCAGACATTGAAATGGATTGTAACACTCAAACTTCAAGTGACAAAAGATACCGCAACGTGGCGCTGTTGGTCTAACAACTTCACTGATATAAGGACACATGTTATATGGATCGAAAGAATTGACTGACCATCAGCAATATTGAATGATTCTTCCACAAAAAAAATCAACCAATAATAGATTCTCAACAGTAGCGTGAAGCGTAATATCGTACCCTCTTTTAATTGGTATTTTTTTATATCATTTTAACAAATTGAAGACATTGTTATACACAAATTACCATATGTTACAGGGTTTTCTAACAGTAGAACTGATTGACGTAAGGCTGACCACTATCAGATCTATATAAAAGAAAAACATAGAATTGTCTGGATCAATAGAACACAGCAATACCGAGGAAGGTATAGATAACTTTAATTATCTTGTTTGAGCTAATTTGGTTATTTTAATGCATGGTGAACATTCTTTGTAAATAATTGTTAATCAGTTTAAAATGTTTACTCAGCGTAATGGAAGCGATTCTTAAATGATAATTTATCAGAGGTAGAAGATATAGGACATTTTAATCACCCTGTCTACCTTGCAATTTCAAATCTAATCTTTATTTGAATTTGGATTTTCTTTATAATGAGTAACTTATGTCGAATATTAGAGAACTATAATAAGACAAAAAACCGAAAATGCTGCACACATTATACTGTTAGTATATGCCATGTAACCACAACTTTAAGAGATAGGATTCAAGGGTGGTGGAAGTAAATCCCAAGGGGATGTGACTGTGATGGTGGGTGGGTGGCTAGATCCCGATGTGTAGATAATTACATAGGATGTGGAGAACAGAAGAGCCAAACATTATAGCAGTTTCTCCCATTGTACAGAACTTTGTTAGGAACAGACTCGCTAGACCCTAGTACAATAAGCATTCGCCATAATGAAACACATAAAGATGGTCAATTTGCTTTTGTAATGTAGATCTCTAGAAAAACGCTTCAATACAGTAATGTGTCTGTCAGCCTTTTATACATGTGTACAAGTTAAGTTTGAGATCAAAGCAGATTCCAAGAAGTTTCACATTGTTTCCTATACATAATTTATTGTCTTCGAGCTCTATGAACTGATCTTGCTTGTCATCATCTCCAAACAATAAGCTAGAAATTTGGTAATGTTTCCACACATATAGAAATCAAGGACGAACTTATAAAAAAAACGAGACACCGTTTACTAGATCGCATCATGCTCTTTACAATGCTACACATTTGAAGTCTCTACCAGGAATAGTTTTCTTGAAATGCGCCATGGAAAATGTAGTGTCGGCTTAAAAGTGAAGTGCCAGAAATAGGCAATTAAAGTTTTGCGAATTGTATACTTGATCATGGGGAAGCTAAATTATAGGCTTAAATTGAACTGTTTGTAAATAGAATTTTGATTTATGTTTTTCACCGACATATAGTTTGAATACATAATTTTTAATCCAAGCGATAAAAAAAATGGTTCATTTTGAGCTCAAGGGGTCCAGCAAGACCTTAACGTTTTGTCGATATTTGAAATTTAAAAAGCGTATGATGAATTCATATGTTTTACCTCTGTTGGAAGTTTATACCATTCACGAGGATCCGACAAGGAGAGTGCATAACGCGTTGCCTTTGTGTTGCAATACGGAATATATAATTAAAGATTATATCTAGTAGTAGTAATAGTTGTAGACATCAGATTTTGCTCTAAAACAAACGGATATGAGCTAAGGAAGAGTATGTGAGAGACATATAAATTCATGACAAAGAATCAAAAGAGGTATTTATATATTTATGGAATATTAAGGATTTTTAAATTTTGAAGTAAATATATATGGGAAGAAATTATGGTACGCAGGGCTGGTTTTTAAAGTTTCACTATGTTATAGAGTTGTGTTCTGGCTACCGGTAACGAAAACAATGCTATTACAGGAACATTGATAACAATTTATACGTCAAAAATTCAATACCTTATTATTCGGGTGGAGTGAAAATTTTAATATCAAAATAAATTGTTCTGTGCAAAGGATTACTACTTTGGTCTGATATTTTGCTAATATTTTTTATACCAGACATTTGTAGTCAGTATAACCAACAGCCGAAAGAAGCGTTTATAGAAAATCGTAACTATTCAGATAGCGTATACTCTATGGCCATCAAACTATAAACGCACTTAGAAAATGTCCAAATACTCGTGGGGGTTGTAGAGTAGCGTCCGAGTTAACAACCCGTTCATGCTGGCATGTGTCAGGGCTCACTCCTGTCACCAGTTCATTTAAAAGGTCGGGAATGATATATATAAAAAAAACTAATTATATAAGCTTTATTTACTGTCTACAAACGTAAAACAAATAATAGACAACTAAGGATTTCGATAGTTTATTTGTTTAATGGGCGAGGGCAACTAATTTATTAGTCATTTGACTTTCTACCAATCAAAATAATTACTAGTCGAGGCATCCGCCAGCTTAGTGAATTGTTCGATTGGTCCAAACTGAATTATTACGTTCCCTTAGCGTAATCTGAGTAGGTGGTAATTTGTTCCGAAATTGTTGAAACAAACTCAAAATAGATCACAATATTAGCATAAATTTCTTGCTGCCGAAAGTCCACGAAGTTCGCTGTTCGTAAGAGGCAATATCACGTGACATGAAAGCGATCTTTTGATTGGTCAGCGAACTTAATCCCAATCAGGAATGAACCAATGGCTATCGCCAATGTTATCCATGCAGAATTCCATGAAGTCACAGACCAGCTCACGATGATATGTTGTGAATATCAAACTTTGGGAAGCGTGTGTGCACATAATTAAGTAGCGATTGTCAAAGGACCTTGTTTGTTTTGATTCTCATTAATCGTCGAGCTGTCTGGATTTAAAATTCTATGGACTCCATTCACCGCGAGCATTCTTTCTTCAATTGTGTGACATTTAATGCAAACAAGAGGCTTTTTTGAATCAAACAATTTAACTGGAATTAAAACTCTAAAAAAAAACGTAAGACATTTTCTGTTGCGTCTTTTAAAAAAAACGTCTACAGCTAACATTGGTTTTGTTCCTAAAGTAATTTGTGTACAAAATAGCACGGGCCTGTCGCTCACAGTATCAGCCTGTTCAGTCGACCAGCTCTGCCGAAAGATCGTGGATGCGTTTACGGTACAATAACTACAGCCACTCCCAGAAGAACTACAGCAATACGGAACCGGGCTTTAAAAACCAGAATCGTCTCGAATCCCGGCCTTTTATTTGCTGGGCTCACGTTTGGAACTAAGGTATGGTAATTGCAGGTCACAGTTTTATTAAGGATCATTGAGTATAGTATGAATGTACCGGTAACTTGAGATAAGGTGGCTTATAACACAATTGATTACTGCCGGTATGTGTTTTGTCACAATTAATCCGGGTTTTAGTTATATCGTTATAAATTAGAACATCCCCTATTATCATGTGGTCCAAATAATTTACTTTTTCTTAAATTAAACAATTTAAGATAGGAACTGTTTTCAAAGTTAGCCTTTTTAAAGAATACCAGGGCTATCAATTTCTTTGCTGATTTTCCTTAAGCTATATGGTTTAATTATACATGGAACAGTTTTGATCGTCCGTTTTTGTTATCTGATGATTTCGAAAACGTCTCGGCCATATAAACTATCATGTTCTGTTCTTTGTCCCCCGTACCAAGTCATGGAAATAATTAGCAGCTTTACAAAGTGACAAATTTTTTAATAGCTTATAGAGATATTTTTTGTGCTCTACAAAGCAAGCTAAAGCTACGTAAACATCGAACTAATCTGCTTGACATATTTGGTGTCGCGGACCTGAGCGAAAGCCGAGCCGGGTATTTTAAAGTGTCTTTCGGGATAAAATTATTGTTTGCAAATAAAATACGTTAAACATTATACGCCGTTGTGTTTTGTTAAAAAAAGGAAACGATTATGTTTTTATAACACTTTAAATCTGTTTTAAAGGGAATATTATTTGTATTCTAAGCAAGTAATTCAAAATGCGACATTGTATGAATACATAAATTAGAAAATAATAAAAATCAAACTATCAGAAAAATAACAAAAATTACAATGGCCAGTGTTTACAAATATATTGGTAAACACTGGCCATTGTAATTTTTTTTTTTTTTTATATATACTGATCATATACTTAAAAACTGCTATAAAACGAATAATATTTTTAATTGTGAGCAAATAATGTTACCGATGTATTAATAGATTAATAGATAATATAATTATTAAAATACTAGTATAATTGCAATGGCCTGCGTTTCTAAATACTGATCGTGCATTTCAATACAACAAGAGGAGAAATACGTCACAGCCATACTTCGAGTAGACTGAAAAGCCGTCACTGTCAGCACTTTGTGGCTAATAGCCGTTCTACATATTCAAATTCTAAAGGTATAAATGCCCGGTGTGCTAATTTTCCCATTCAGGACTATCAAGACCTTGTATATCTTTAACTTGTCTTTCATAGCGTTTACGAAAATCACATTTCTTCCAAACCTACCGGTAAACGCGAAACTTTTTTTCGGTAAAATATTTTTTTTTATATTTTTTGGTACACATTTGTCGCTTATAATCCATGTAAATTGTTATTACCTCCTGTCGAGATGTATACGTTTCCCATAACGATGTGAGAGTAAGATATCATACCAGTGCGATTTATCATTGGATGAATTTATAAATATTTACAAGACCCGTTAGATTTTCTTTATCTAATATTGGTAGAGGTTATATGTCTTTATTACTGTAGTATATGAGTGAGTCACACGATGTGGCACCGGCAATCTCTGAGATAGTTTTTGCTAGGTTTCCAATTCGGTTTTGCACCGTTATGTGGCAAGGAAAAGAGTGAAGTGGACAATCCGCCGTCATATAGGTGGAATACCCTTGAGTACGATGTTAATCCAAAATCAAACAAACAAACAAACTTTATCACATTATAGCCAAGAAGGTAACTCATGTAAAGGGAACTTTTCATGCCTTTTTGTTTCGGTCGCTATAACATTGACCATTATTCTATAAATATTAACAATATATTTTTTTACAAAATTGTATGACGATTAAGTTTGCGATATACTGCTAATCTGCCGATTATCAATAATATCGATTACATGATAACCGTGAGACAGATACCATCCGACGTGAACAGTGCACTTTGCTGGAGTCGCCAGCTTGAGTTAGCACGCAATTACGAAAGCTGTATAGTGTTAGGGATTTAATTCAACACGTGGGTGTATAACTGCTGCGTACATCCTTTTGTCTGCTACGACTTCACTCAGCTGGATCTTTTATTCCGTTTACAAAAAAAAAAAAATTGCGAGGATTAGCTGACTAGAGGCGAGATATAGTATCAAGAAGCTAATTGTTTCGAAGATTATCTCTTTAACAATTCACCAAGTTGGATCTGTTCAATTATCTATTTATCGTATTTTTGTTGTTTTGGGATAACACTTTCTGTTTGAACAGATAATCGTTCAGAAAATTGCAGATTAAAACCCGTCCGGGAATCGGACCCACGACCCTCATAGTTAGGCACCGAATCGCCAGCAGTAAATGCTGACCACTTATAGACCACTGTTCAGAAAATTGCAGATTAAAACCCGTCCGGGAATCGAACCCACAACCCTCATAGTTAGGCACCGAATCGCCATCAGTAAATGCTGGCAACTTATATACAACTCAGCGACCGTACCTTCTGGTTATACCTAATATAACGAAAATGATAATAATATTCACTAAAATCATTCAATCTATTATATCAACAAAGACAGTTTACCACATTTTATTCGATTTACTACAGCAATTTCAAATTATACAAGTGCGGAACGCTGTTATGATATTCCAACATCAACCTCAAATACATTAACTCTGTCTGATTGGTTTGTTTGTTTGTTTGATTGGTGTTTAACGTCGTACTCAAGGGTATTTCACTTATATGACGACGGATTTTCACCTTCACACTGTTCCTTACGCTAGTATGGTGGAAATCCGGGAGGAAACCTCGTAAAAACCACACCCGCGATTGCCGGATTCACTTCTTGTGACTCACTCATATACCTGAGGGTCGACAGACGGACTCGATCCTGTGACCGATAAACCTAAGTAGGCGTTAGAAAGCGAACTCGCTAACCACTACGCCACGGCCATGTCTGATTGGCGAATTGACAGGCAGTGTGTTATGTTCAAACAGCTCTTCGGCCCTAGAAAAGAGCAGTAGAAAGAAGTTAAATAACACCTTTTATAACATGGTCTGACGTCATCGAATCATGTGCCCCAGTTGACAGCGGTTTTAGTTGGCTATCTTTAAAAGAGAATAGGTTCCAATGTTAACTGAAATGGGGTCTTTTTTATATTTTTCTTTTATCATATAAAAGAAATACTTGAATAAAATGCTTGTCCCTAAATCTCCCTAAATGGCTTTGTCCCAGAGTATATAGGCTGTATTCTGGTACTTCCTGGAGTAATTAATTTGTATCTATTTTATGCCCATTCTGTTCAAGAATAATATTACCTGTATGTGCATATATTTGCTCAGGTGCCGCTATCAAAGCATTGGGTAAAATTAAATAAGATTACTGGCATGTATTGTATCCGATCTTTGCATTGCGATAGATCTTCGCTAATTGATTTAATTATCTATTGCTCTTCTGCCTTAATCGTGAAACTAACCCTTTCTTTGTATACAGAAGGGATGGGTCGATCTTTATAATGGGAAATTAAACGTTTTGGTTTAGCTAACTGGCTTCGGGGCACTCGCCCTATTTGTCAACTGGGAGACGTGAGCCGTGGACTCAATACAGAATCCACAATAGTTACATTTGAATGCCATTCTCAATTATTCTATTATGGTGTTAAATGTGTACAGTAGTGTGCTGGGCCGCTTTGGAGTTCCCGCCCTTACAATAAACGTAAATTAAATAATATTCTACCAAATTGTCTAACAAAGGTAATATAGTTGTTCGTGGACACAATTGTGTTGATACAGTTACATTCCAGGCTGATATAGCCAATGCATATTCAACATATATTTTTTTTAATTCGCTTAAACCGCTCGCGTGCTAGGTTTTAAGGCACAACCAATGCTATTTTGTTCGACAGTGAGTGAGATTTGCATCGGGCTCAGTCCAACACTACAGTAGGTGAACATTTCTTTTTTAATATTCGGACTTCAAAAAAGTTGATAATTTTAAAACCAATTCGCTCAATATCATTTTACAATGTATTAAGGCTGATTGTTTTAAACAGGAGAGATTGTGTTTTCAGAGCACTATAACTGTTATAAACCAAGAGTTTTGGTTCTTTAGAATTATATGTGACATGTGCAAACTATTTAATATATATTTAGAAAATTGAAACATATTGTTTGGTTTTACCTGGGATTACCATATACTGTATATTGTTATTCTAGGCTCTACTTTTCATGTCTATTATACTATAGCATATAATTGCGTAAAGGAAAAAAATTGAAAGAACCCCAAAAATTAAGTATAATATTACTCGTCAGTGCCGTTTGGTGTTCGCTCACGTTTTCAAAATAACAGCATGCTGCAATAATAACCCAATTGCGGATCGTTATGGACATCAAACTAACAGTCAAATAACAAATAAACTGTAAATTCATTAGGTCATTCAGTAGATTATAGCAGATTGACTAGCTTCAGAGTTTAAATGTCCCAAATTGTGTAATTACCCTATTTCGAAATTCTATATAGAGGTCAAATATTTAATTCGGAAGACTTAAGTATGACTTAATTCACGGTTTAATATCCCAATCGAATAAAGTCTGCATCATTTTGTTAGGCAAGCAAGTTACTGGACCTTCTGTTCAGAGTTAAAGTCTGCAGTTCTTCTTGTTCAGAACATTGTTTAAGTTGATACTCGAACCTACGACCCTCGGAGTAAGGGTCTAAATCGCCAGCCTTTAATACCGACTACATTGACCACTCAGTCAACCGTCAATCTTCAAGAACAAAAGACTTGTTGATTGGAACCTAGGGATGGACTTTGATAAGCTACATGGCCAAAGTTATATCTTTGGGGCTTTATTTCTATGGATGTACGTCAATTCCTTTGAATCAATGGGAACAGCGGAAAACACAAACTATTTATGTTAATTGTTTTAAGTACTTTGTTTTTGTCTTGCTTGAAAACGCTTGCTGTTACTGACATTTTGGTAAACTATTATACAATATATTTTCTGCATCGAATGAAATTGTATCCCAGTAAGACCTTAATTCTAAAAGAAAAATAAATATAAACGGCGTGAGTATACATACTTACCGGACTGAAATCTTTTATATTTGTCTAACAAATTCTCAAAAACAGTCAGTGACATACTTTCGCCGAAAATACTGATTAGAAGTCTACGTGAGATCTGGTGTGCTATTTTTAACAACGAGAAGTAATCCCGCGAGATTAGGCGAGATTAAATTAACCCTCCGCTACGTGCCTGTGTTTTAGTAATTTAAATGATGTTTAGTAGTTGTATCTAATGGGTTAAGTGGTGTTAAGCAATATCAATATTATATCATTCACCAGCATGACCTCACGATTCAGAAACTGACGGGAAACTTGTTTGCAGTAACCGGAAGTGGAAATCTCTTACATAATAGGGGGGTTTAGTAGCATTTTAGGACATTGTTGATGGCTTAAAGAATTGCGTGATATGACTATAAAATATTAAAGAGAAATTTAACCGGAAGTACAGATTTCTAACTACGACAAAAAGAAAAGACAATGAAGTGCTTGACTATCTTATTTATAAATCTGGCTCTGGGCGTTTATAAAAGACTTTTTATGCGGTTGTTGAGCAGTCAGGTTGGTAAGGTAGACGTAGTGATTTCTTGGTTACAGGATTGTCCTTCCCGTCTTCACTCATCAAGGTTTGTGGCATGAGGTATCGGAATATCTGTCCTAGTCTGTCCATATTATATTCAATTTAAAGTAAGTTAGTTTCTTCTGTTCCGTGGAAACTAGAAGAAACAAAGCAATTCATAGACGTGTAACCCGCAGTAGTCTCATGCTCAAAAAATATTAAATAGTGGTTTCCGCAGAAGGCTTACATATATTTCTGTTGACACATCTTCAAACTAGCATCGAATAACATTTATGGGAATTTGCCGCTTTCCAAAGACTCTCTTGCGGAGTGCTGGGGAGGAGCTTCCACTTGTCCTAGTGTTCTCTGACGTAAAGTGTAACATAAAGTCGTTATGTTTGTGATATGTTTGAAATGCGTCCTGTGACTGTCCTGTTTGTGTCATATCTCAGTTTGTTGCCAGTGGTGTCAAGGGTAGTGTCCTTTACCTTGTGGGTAAGCTCGTCGTCATGTAATTGAAATAGCTTAAAGTACGCCGTTAAACCCAAATCAAACAAACAAACTTTATTTTACCAAACGTGCAATACGTGTCCAGCGTCTGCCTTAAAGAGGCACTATAGCGCCCAAAATTGGCTTTTATCAATAAATTCAGATCGCTACGATTTTAATTGGTATCAAAGTTTGTTCATAAATTAAAATAATGCCGCAAAAACGAAAATTAT
>JAVFBX010192658.1:1982-13263 GCA_034783855.1 Mopalia kennerleyi
CACCCTCTTAGCCAATGGCAACAAACAGAGGCAAGACAGGACAAATACAGGACTATCAAAGCTCGAAGTACAAAGATATCAAACAGATCTCATTATGTAGAATCATTGCTCTTCATGGCCTTGGCTAAGAATTGTCCAATAAGATTCACACCCTGTAGCAAGGCTTAAACCTAGTTGACTTTGGTATAAAACACTCATCCATTAAACGCTCATTCGATTAATACTTATCGATGAAACACTTGTCCATGATAAGCCGTCTTCTTTTGACCAGTAAAAAGCAGTATGTTCTGGGTGCAGGGATACTCTCTCTCTATTTATATAGCACTAGAGAACCATTAATTTTGCAACTCACTTAAGAGTTGCCTTTAAAGTAAGTGTCGACCATCAGGTATGTAAGTGAGTCACATGATGCGGCTCAGGAAACTTACGAGATTTTCACTCAAGCTTCCATTGCAATTAGGCAAGATGCAGTGTGAAGTGGACAATGCGTCGCCATATAAGTGAATATACATGTACCATTGAGTACAACGTTAAACCCCAATCAATCAAACCCTTAAGTAAGAACCCTGTGGTTAAGGGCTGTATGTCCCATGCACGCTGTCACACTGTCTTTACTTAGCGCTGGAGGAACATTAATTTGCAAAAAAGAAAAAAAATTCACATTCTATGGTTTTGTTAGTGAGTACATCATATTGAAGAAAATTCTGGTCAAACAAATAAACTTATGGGGCTTAGAGGATTAAAACAGTGCACCAGTTTGTCTGACCTCTAACAGAAATAACTGAACAATGGCTGCCTGATTACCATAGCAACGGTTGTCATGTCCTTGTCTACCTCCCACTCATCATCATGAAGGTCTGCAGGATTTTGGCTGAGGCGGAAGTCGATCAGTCAGCATTTCATGCCAACCCAAACAATGAACAAACATCATGTGGTCTCAGATGTGTACAATTAGATGGAAACATATGTTATGTGTAGAGCTATTCAGCCGTTATCAGGGAATATGCTACACTCATGAATCCAGCCATTCTTGAACCATTCACAATGGCTGTGAATTTGAAAACAGTTCAATTCGGCTCTTTAAATAAAATGTTTATAATCTAACTTTCCTTTTCTATTATTTTGATTTGAAAAAAAAAAATTAAATTTAAAACTTATTCCATTCAAGCAAAATAAATGTTAGCCTGGGATAATATATAATATACATGTATGTTCGTTAAAGGATCCCTCAGGCTAAAGACAGATTTATTCTGTAGATCAAATTAGAATCAAGTATATAAAAATAGAAAAATTCAGTACAGTCATTCCAGCGCGCGGGCACAATACACAATCAATTTGTGAAGGGAAATAGGTATGGTAATGATAAATTCCAATTCATATTTCTACATGCCGTGAGACTTATTGCAGGTAAAGGGCACAGGTTAGTCACTATTGGCCAGGATCCATTTAGGATGACTCATACACGTTATGTGTAACATTATTATTACAGGTATCATTTACTACATCGATGTAGGAAATTAAATTGAACATTAAATTTTGAATATTTTAATAGTGCACAGCAACCCAAGCCTGTTAGTGTTTTCAGGAGTAATTTATACACATAATTTACATGTATGTTAAATACACCAGGAGGTCATCAAAATATGCACAGACACTAATAATCTGCTGTTGTGTTATACAAAAATACACAAAATGGATAGAAAATACTCCTAAAAACTATTTTTTTTACACATAAATTTCTTCTAGGGTAGGCAGGTCTGCACAGCCACGCTTAATGCATCAGTTGCGGGGGTGGTTTTTACAAGGTTTCCTCTCAGTTTTCAACCATGCTAAAGTAAGAAATAACAAGTTACAGAGCCACTTTGTCCATTTTTGCTGTATATTATAACAAGGTTTCGAAGAATGACTTACTTCATCGTCAAGTTTATTGCATTTACGAGCAGGGTTGTAAGATATAATTTATAGAATGGTTATGACAACAATACATATGCAAAATAAGAGAAGTTCTTTTTAAGCATACCAAAGTAACAGACAAAACATGTCGATAGAACAACTTTTAGAAAATAGGACTAAATATTTTAAAGTTATTAAAATCTGAATGTTTGTCTGTTGCTTAAATGGTTTGAGTGACAATAATCCAAGCATAGTGTGAATTCTACATTTCTAAAAGCAATCACACTGACCCAGGGATTACCGTGCAACCCAAGCATAGTGTGAATTCTACATTTCTAAAAGCAATCACACTGACCCAGGGATGAACAACAACCCAAGCATAGTGTGAATTCTACATTTCTAAAAGCAATCACACTGACCCAGGGATGTAGATTAATTTCTATATAACTCCCAGAGACAAGTTTCTTAATAAACCTTAATCTCGAGTTGTGTTATGGGTAACCTATAGACATCTCGACAGATATATATGAATGCTCTGTTAGAAAGTTAATGTTCCTCTATAACTGAGAGCTCAAATCTAGTTATCAAATTAAACTGTCATTAGCCAGATGGCCATTTAACATGAAGAATTATTATTATAATTATAATATTGAAATTTTGTCTTTGTTGTGATTTTTTAAAATATTTATTATTATGTATATGTATCCATTTTGTGTTCAGAATGAGATCAAATCAAATAAAAAGTAGTGGTGAAGATTGGAAAAATAGAAACACACACAGACTGGAGCAACTCTGTCCACATATTTCCCTTAAGGCTCTAAATAACCTTGCCTATTTGCTGTGACCGTTATTTTTAGAAACAAGCCTGGCATTTTTGATCAAATGTTTACAGAGCCTCTAAATTTAATCAGTCCTTTTCCCAAAATACACCAAGATTTCTTTGATATCCTTAATTAAATTGCTCCATTTAAAGCGGAAAGGTTATTCTGGATACTAGGTCAGTATCACCAAGGTCAAGGTCACTTAACGTTCATCGATCCATATTTTGTTTAGCTGCGTTTTTGTTACCTTTTGTATTTGTTACAATTGTATCTTAGAGCCAGTGGAGATTTTTAAAAGATAATGACTAATAAATCATTTTGTGAACAGTGAATTGTCGTTAAAAATCTAGTTTAAAATCTGTTGAAAAGTTTCCAGTTCTTTTTGGACTTAAAAAGCAGCTGTTACAATGTAAGTGTGTCAACCTCAAAATGACCTTGAACAAGCAATACAAATAGACAAAATAAACAACATGGAAATGATCTATAAATGATGAGATGATAAAGATATCCAGTTTCAAAAATGTCAATGTCCGCAAATATTTTTGTCTGGAACAAATGAATGATATCTGCTGTTGTAAAATGCCAACATCCTTTTGTCGGCTTTGACCTTTTGTTCTATAAAATGACATTGTTCTATAAAATGACATTGTTCTATAAAATGGTGATGTCCTATAAAATGACATTGTCCTATAACATGGTGATGTCCTATAAAATGACATTGTCCTATAAAACGACATTGTCCTATAAAATGGCGATGTCCAATAAAATGGCATTGTCCTATAAAATGACATTGTCCTATAAAATGGCGATGTCCTATAAAATGGCGATGTCCTTTAAATGGCGATGTCCTATAAAATGGTGATGTCCTATAAAATGGCATTGTCCTATAAAATGGCATTGTCCTATAAAATGACATTGTCCTATAAAATGGTGATGTCCTATAAAATGGCGATGTCCTATAAAATGGCATTGTCCTATAAAATGACATTGTCCTATAAAAATAAAATGACATTGTCCTATAAAATGACATTGTCCTATAAAATGGTGATGTCCTATAAAATGACATTGTCCTATAAAATGGTGATGTACTATACTATAGGATGGAGATATATATATGTATTGTCGAAGTTTTGTTTGTAATGATCAATACAATTAGGGCCCGCGGCTAGGGCTAGTGGTTAGCATGTTCACTTACTAATCCTGCCTCTATGTACCGTTCACGGGATCGAGTCGGTCTGTCGACCTTCAGGTAAATGAGTAAGACAAACTATGTGGCTCCGGCAATTGCGGGGGTGGTTTTTACAAGCTTTGTCCTGGTATTCCACCGTAATACGGCAAGGCACAGTGTGAAGTGGACAATCCATCATCATATAAGTGAAATACCCTTGAGTAAGACGTTAAACCCTAATCAAACAGGCAATTAAACCCACATTCCCGTAGGTTTAATTTTCATTTCCTAAATCAACACCTTTTAAAGGAAATAAATCTTGACTTCCTGGTGCTTTCAGAGCTAAGGGGCAACTTGAAGCGGACGTCTTTATAATGTCTTTGTAGTACTGTTTGTCTTGTGATTGATCTCTGTTTATCATGTCTGCTTTGTTGCCAGATTCGTCGAGGGTGTTTCCCTTCACCTATTCGACTGACAAGAATGGCGTTAAAACCCAATCCAACGAACGAACTCTTAAAACACAAAATGTTGAAATCATAAATGATTATTGCTTTTCATTGGAATTTACATGCAGGTAATTTGCCAGCATAACTGTCAATTAAATTCAACAAAATAATTAAAATTTTAAATGCAAAATTAAAAAATGAGATATTTTCAAAAGATTTCCTAAAGTGACAAAAATATAATTTGAAAATGTGATTGATTTGGTCACATTTTTTCACGGCAACACTGATTATTGTTATCATTTTTTTGCTTCAAGACTCCTATAATAATATTTATTATTATTTGTAAACAATTGTTTTTGTTTACACTTAAGTCACCATGCATCATAACATAAACATAACACCTACTTCACCCTTCAAGTTGACAAGAATGAGAGGAAGAAAAAAAGATTAGGGGAACTCCCTAATTAGTATGCGCCACACGCTCATCTCAACGACCAATAGAATCCTTTGGTTTTGTTGACTGCTGAACTCTTGGTAACCCAAAGGTGAAGATTTCCTAAAAGTTATTAACTCAAAACCCTAAACAAATGGGTACTTTAAAACTGTGTATTATTCGAATGAAATTATTTTTTGCTTAAGACGGTATGTTCCAACTGAGTCATATTGACGTTTCTTAGCAATGGAGGAACATTATTATCACAGGTAAACAGGAAGATCGTCCACAAAATCTTCAGTTCTGCTTTTAAAATTTTTTTTTTAGCTGTGGTGCTCACCACCGTCACAGAAGTGAAATACCCTTTTAAGTAGTGGGTTAAATGCCAAATAATCAAATTTAAAAAAATCAACACTTATTCGAGATTCTAAATCTGTTTCTAAAAACCATAGCTATTAAATGTAAAAAAAGCTTAAATTATTATGGTGTTTACATTTGTTGAACAAGTCACACATGGAAAGAGCTAGAGTATTTTTGTGAATGGCTTGAAGGAATTCCTCAAAAGGGATGGGTGGGATAGCTATAAAGATTAAGTCTGGAAGGAAGTGAGTCATTTTAAGGGCATAGGAACCTAGTGTGACCTACTTGCAGTAAATACCCAAATACTGGGACATATATATACTTGATTCCCTATTTGGGCGTTCCATTCATTAAGAGTCCTTTGGATAACTTGGGGACAGTTTGTTTGAAGAGTAGCAAAACTGTCTTTACTTAGCACTGGAGGAAGATTAACTTTCCAACAGTATCAAAACACTTAACAAATTTATGAGAGTGCTGGTGTCAATTACTCTAGAAATCAGTACACTGCCGTCATGTAAGTGAAATACCCTTGGGCATGGCGTAAAACTCTAATCAGTCGCACATCCCTTTCTTTTTGCACTTATGAGCTGGTGCGGGCTGGCTGGCTGGGTTTGAAATACAGGAAATATTTTGATCGGTTTAATACTGTTATTTAACATGGAAAAATCAATCAATTTTGATCCCCTATTCACAGGTTATCATTGCACACCTGACCTTATTTCCTTCTCTCTGGGAATACTGTGCTAATATTTAGAATATACAATGCCTGAATGGTAAAACATCAAATAAGTCAGAGATTTAATTTTTTTTTTTTTAACCAACAGATGGATATACAACTGAAGCCAGACTCTTGTTGTTGTGGTTGCATGTAAAATTGAGCAATTTCTAGAATTGCATGTGTATAGCAACAACTTTAAGACTGCAGTTCCCGAGAAATCCAACAACTAACAATAGAAAACTAAAAATGTTACTGCCCAAAACTGATATAGCTTTCAGAAAATATTGAATTCTAGATTATATAATTAAATAATAAATTTACAGTAGTTACATTTTATTTACTGCATTTCAGCATGCACATGGTATAGTCAGATTTTAATTGTTAATGTTGGTAAGAAAATGTGACACTTTTAAAATAAATAAATAGCTGATTGTAAAAAAAGGTGGATGTTATGTAAATAATGTTTCTTTTTCATTTTTTTTCTCTATATTTTCTAATTTATTTTGACAGACTAGACCTAGCTGCACTTCAGAGCCCCTCAGGCAGAATCCATCTTTTTACCCAGAGGATGTTTTTTTGTCTTATATAAAAATTTATTAGTTTTTGTATTTTATTTTAAAAATTGTGTCATGTACATGTATAATTAGCACATTTCTTCTAATAAAATGGGAAATTTTAAAATTAAAAAAATAATGATAATAAAACAACAATACAGATTTGCAAATTGTGAATTTTCCTAGTTATTTTCCAGAGCCTGGAGTTCTTTGCAACCACAGCTCTGTTTAAATGATCTTATCAGTTTTATTGTCACTAATGCCTTGTGGCCGATGTTGTTGGATCCTATCAAGATTTGAATGACTGTCTAGAGAAGGCTCATCTGTTTTTAAAAACATTAGCATTTGAATGGGATGAATTTTTTTAATGCTTCTTGCAATCTGCTGGCCTTTAGCTGCTTCTATAAAATTATAGGGCCCACGGCCGTGGCGTAGTGGTTAGCGAGTGCGCTGTCTAACGCCTACTTCGATTTACCGTTCACAGGATCGCGTCCATCTGTCGACCCTCAAGTATATGAGTGAGTCACAAGATGTGGCTCCGGCAATCACGGAGGTGGTTTTTATGAGGTTTCCTCTCGGTTTTCCACCATACTAGGGCAAGGAACAGTTAGAAGTGGACATTCCATGGGCATATAAGTGAAATACCCTTGAGTATGACGTTAAACCCCAGTCAAACAAACAAACAATCTATAAAATTATGTAATCGACTCAAATAAAGTGTTGTTATGCATTCTAATTGGACATGTTAACACAAAAATCTAAGTGACTATCACTTCATCAATTCAAATAAAGTTTGGCAGCATTTTAAAAGGTGTGTTTTTTTTAAAATTCACAGTGTAGTTTCTGATTCTTCTTTGTACACTTATAGAGATGGTGAAATGCTTGATAATACAAAACTTCAAGTTCTTGTGTTCTACAGAGAAAGTGTGTGACATGCCAATAATCCTGCACCCAACTCTGGGCAGATGGTTCATGGTGGGTACAGCCTACAGGCCTGCCTATACCCTGTGTGTTTTGGTGAATTCCCTACTCAGAATTTATAATGAATTGTATTTGTATTTGTTTATTCACCATTATAATAAAATAAAAACAAATAAATTGAATATAAAGTTTCAAGGTGGGAATAAAGTCTTTAAGACTTTTTCTATTCCGATAAAATAAAACAAGTTTACGTTAATTCAAATCAATCAGTTAAAGAATTTAAATTAAGAATTTAACGGACTGATTTTAACAGCAATCTACATGTATATATTTTTGTACCCATCAGAGAGAAAATAATCCTTAAGATTACATTTAAATAAGGACAGGGAATCAATAGTTTTAAGTGAAACTGGGAGCTTGTTCCATTCTCTTGGGTCGGGGTGTTTTAAGGAATACAAAGAAAATTGGTAAAAGGTAATAGGTCTATAGAGGTTCAAATTAATACACCAATAGGCCATTAAAATAGCATGTTTAATGCAAATTTATTACAGAAAACTGATTTTTATATCAAAGTACACTTGTACTTTTCTGAAGTATTACATAACTTTTTAAGCAGGCTGAAAGAATAAAATATTTTATACCTTTATATATACCTGTTGATTAGTTTTATTTTGAAATTAACTTTCTTGATTGACTGACACAAAATTGTGTAAAGTCATTTTATTTTTAAATTACCAGGGAATGTATAACTTCTCACTGGCCTTAAATAATGTGCTCAACAAAGGCGTCATTGTCTCTGACTTATCTAGTGTACTGCCCCCAGGGTATGCTTTGCTCCAGTTATTGGGCTTTGGGGACAAAATGTCAGCAAGTACTTTTAACCTTTAGTTTTGTGTCTATTCTACTGATTCAATCTCATTTCACGCAATTTTGATGTTGAAAGTACAAATTTCCATTTCCATGGTATTAAATGATAGTTGCTTGTCAGTTACTTTGAGTGACTTTTTGTTTTTGATACATGCCTGGTGGCTAAAACAACATTAGTTTTTGCCTGACAGAGAATAACACAAAAACTAACTTCTGAGTAAGTGGACTGATAGCAAGTCATCAGGGCTCTCGGATCCAAGGGAAATCACTCTTGTTATAAAACCAAGTTCTATCACCTTGATGGTTGTGAATGTAAGATATTTATATGATACTCATATATGTAAGCTATTGATAAAAATTATTATTTTCAAATTATGCTACAATGGTATGGATATTATGCAATTACTAAAGCAGTGCATAAAAAAGTGTTATTTTGTGCCTTTTTTTAATTTAAAAAAAATATGTTACTTGTCATTTGAAAGATTGCAGACATCACTACTGTACATGTATGAGTCACATCTGTCACAAACATGTGACACCAGTCACTCCACTATTTATAGGTTTTGGTACTTCAAAAAATTTATGTTTAAATTATATTAAATTTTTTAAGTATTGCACACGTTTTATGGCACCTGTTTCCTTCAGGTATAATGTCCCTAAATCACCTCAAATTTCGTTATGAACAATTCTTAGCTTTTTGCATGTTGTGACAATATTACAGCATGTAATCAAACAAATTTATTTTTTTCTGAGAAATATTGATGCTTTGTAACTGAAAAATTCATCATCTGCCTCTCAGAGACAATTTCTAAGTGTTTTAAATAGCTTCCAAAATAATGCTTTTATAGACAAATTTGAGATGATTTAGGCTATCATGAAAGTAAAAAAAAAAAAGTCATTATACATGTATATGATGTAGGCCTTAAAAGAACATACAATTTCTGTTAACATTGAGTAAAGATAAGATTCTGGTATTCTTCTGATCGGCAAAATCTTTCCCTTAAGCTTTGTTAAGCTGACTTATCAGCATTCAGTTTTCCTCACTCTGTGGCATTCACAGTTTCCCCATCTCTATAGCATTCAGTTTCCCCCACTTTATGGCATTCACAGTTTCTCCCACTCTATAGCATTCACAGTTTTCCCCACTCTATAGCATTCACAGTTTCTCCCACTCTACGGCATTCACAGTTTCCCCCACTCTATGGCATTCACAGTTTCCCCCACTCTATGGCATTCACAGTTTCCCCCACTCTATGGTTAAGACACAATTTCCAAGTCTTTTAAATAGCTTCTAAAATAGTAATTTTATGGACGTTTTTTGGGGTGATTTAGGTACATGTTAATTTTTGGATTTTTACAAATGAAAATCAAAAGCACTTCAAAACTGCGTTTTTTTATTGAAATAATTATTCTGGATCGTAATAGTAATAGTAGTGGAATAACCACTACGCTTTAACCATCTGAATGAAACACTTGTATCTTTCACAATGCAAGCCTATGCATGCATTCAGTATTTTTTCATTGATGCATGTGGCAGTTGTACGCGGCTGTTCAGTGGAAAATTTCCATCAATGGCTGTGGCCTCATACAGACACTGCTCTAGCGCTTCAAACGGCTTGTCGACAGCGTAATAAAAAAATCAATGGAATCTGGGTTAAAACACATGCAAATGCGCCATTGTTTTTACATTGCACACGCTCGTCCGATATCCACAAGGTCTCGTCCAATAGAATAGCCCTGATGGCCCTCTTTAGGACGTACTGAATAAATTTGCGTGCTAATGCACTCAGCTGAATTGCTGCATGCTTCTGCAGGTGCTGTGTAATTTATAGATTTTACTACAAGCATCTGGTGATTCATGAAAATGCAGGCAAAAGCGCGTTACCCATAATGCTCCACCTAGTGGGGCCGAGAGCAATAAGCTTGTTGCTTGCCTGCTATGCCTGACGCTTGTCTTATGGCTGATTGTCAGTATGTGGAATCGTATAAATTTAGCGCCAAACATAAAAAAAATGTATATAGAATTCATGACATATGTTTGATTTATTGATCAGACCATCATAAGGAATAATTAGGCATGGAGTAGCTAGGTATATTACAAGAATTGAACAAAGCCTGATGCAGTATTTGTGACTGATACCGGTAGTCAATTTGTTGAAATTGTATAAATTTAGCGCCAAAACAACGTAAAAAAAACGGTTTAACCAATTCATGATTGAACGTGATTTATTGATCAGACCCCCATAAGGAATAATAAGGCAGGAATCAATGAGGTATATATACAGAAATAAAACAATTTTACTGCGCAGAATGAAAGAAAAATAAACATTTGAAAAAAACATTAAAATCTACCGACATGATACTAGGTACGGTATGTATTTAATCTGCCATATCTCCACATTTTTGTGTGCAGGTGGTTGGAGGGAGCTTCATGCTGCCCTGGTGCTCTAAGAGCTAGAGGGGAACAGGAAGCTGATCTGTTTTTGGTGTCTGTATAGCATCCTGTTATAGTCCTGTATTTTTCCCGTCTTGTCTTTGTTTGTTGCCAGTGGTGTCGAGGATGGTTTCTTTCACCCATTGGGCTGGCATGTCATCATATAAGTGAAATACCCTTGAGTACAACGTTAAACCCCAATCAAACAAATCAAACCCTCGGTGTCCTGCCCTCTAACTAAGGGTAGTTTAGCACTGGAGGAAAATTTAATTTCCAACATTATGGAAACGCTTGAACATGTTGGTTGTGCTTGTGTCAATTATTGTTGGAATACATCACCGTTATATAAGTGAAATACCCTTAAGAACGGTGTAAAACACGAATCAATCAATCCTCGGTGTCCCAAAGCAAAAGCCATTTTGGGTTATGGTTTACCCGTTGTGGCTGATAGGTAGCATTCTAAATTTGATGAACAAGCTGTCTGTGGTCACTTGGTGGTGGTAGTTTGTTTATATGGCAGCTCCATTCGAGTGAATGATGTGCGCCAATCTGTGGTCACGTTATTGTTGACAAGGCTTATGTCTGTGATTTGCCCCGTGGGGGAGCGGGTTGGCCAGTCCTGCAGAATACTCCCTCGGCTTCCTTGGTCGATCGTAAGAGGCGAGA
>JAVFBX010192669.1:0-13262 GCA_034783855.1 Mopalia kennerleyi
CATGCTTGTGCACGTCGGAGTTGCTGTGTGTCATGATGTCTTTGACAACGCATTTACCTCTAATAATAATATCTCTTGTTTTAAAGAGAAGACCACCCCACAACCGTGTTTTCTACATAAGTAAAACATTTTGTGTCAAATGCAATACATCGAATCCTGTGTACAGCAGAATTCACTGATCTATTGGATAATTCAAAATTGGCTGACCAATCAGGTTGCAGGAAAACTTAGCAGCACAGGATTCGATGACTCAACTGGTGCTTGTGATCCTCTTCAATTGATGATAACCAGAGTTACGATCAAGTTATGAAAATGGTAATAAATGTGTTGTATTACACACAAAAGGTTTTACTTATTTATAGAATACGGTTTTGGGTGGTCTTCTCCTTTAATTTTCAAGAAAATGTTTAGAAATTTATGAGTGTGAAGTTTCTTTTTTGACTCAGTATATTTGCAATTAAATTTTTGTCCGATATACGTTCGCCGTTTACCATAAAGGACTCTGGGAAAGGAGAATATTTTTTGCATTGTAATAATTTATTTATTAGTTCCCATGTTTTATATTCTGATATGATTGACCACATTTGTTTTCAAAGTAAGCTTGACGGTATAGTTTGTCTTTTTGATAAATTGATGCTAAGATGACAGGTGTAACCCAAGGCTTGGTTATGGGACATTTTGGTGGGTGAAAAGAAGAGAAAGGAAAAAAGTGGTTGTAAATGGCATTACATATATTGTCAAAGTTACACAATGCATCGTTAATATTATCCTCGATGACGATATTCCAGTTAGTTTTCGAGTTAGTATCAAGAAAAATAATTTTTTGTTCAGAAATTACTTTCTGAAATAAAATGATTTGTGGTAAAGCCCTATGTACATGAATGATCGAGAAATTATCAGTGATGTCGGGGAGAAGTACACCAGCCCGGAGATAAGCTGTTTGAATATATTGTCGATGAGTGTTGCTGCTCTAGATGAGACTTCGGAAGATTGAATGATTCGGGAGAAGAAATGTCGGCATTTCATTTGAGAAACAAAATCATCAGAGAGATAGCGAGGAGGCGTTTTAAATAAATCAATGTGAACGTTGCCAATTATAATACATTTACGACTTGACGAGATTGTATTAAGTGTTTTGAATAAGTGTTCATTAAATGATTGGATTTTTTTTCATTGTTGGACAATAGATGATTCCAGAAAGATAGATTTTATTTGAATGACGTATTTCTTAAAAAGTGATACATATTCCCCATCCTATATATCAAAAGACAGGTCTTCTCGTACCTTACAAGATGAAACAGAGTTGTTGATATAAAGAATTAGGCCTACCCTACCCCCGTGTGTGATGATCTGGATAGAGAATATGAGGTGTACCCGACAAATTGACACAAATGTTCAGTATGAGGAGGAAGCCAGCTTTCTGAAAACCCTAATACTGTAACGTCATGATGGAGGTTGCTGAGTAAACCAGAAATTTCATCGAAGGGCTTTGTTAAACTGAGCGTTCATGTGGAAAACAGTTAATTATCCATCGGACGATTGAGAAATGGATGAAAGGTGGCAGTTAAGAGATGATTCAGATAAGTACGTACATTGGTGGGAATTGAGGTTTGTCCAGTGTCGCTGTTCATGTTCGTTGTCCTCACTTTGACTTTTATAGTTGTCAAGTTCATTGAGCTCTACGTGATTACAACACATATTTTCCAAACATTTAAATTAACTGATGAAGTTAATGTAGGATGTGATGTCAAGAGAGGTAAGTCGGTACAGTCAGGAAAGAGTAATTGATTATTATGTCAGAAAATTGTCCCCAGGAGTGGATTGTTCAACAGAAGAAACAGACATGGAATTAGAAGAGGTTGAAATGGACCGGTTCACAAGGTAAAATTTAAGTAATATATACACAAACATATATACACACACAAAATACGTTTAATATTATATACAAATCCAGAAACCGTTAGGCTTCATATACATGTAGCCCCGTTACTTTTGCGAGCACCAGGGCAACAGAAAACGCTCCAACTTTTGCGCTGCTGGTGTCTACAGAAAAATATGATAATACATATAAGACAAAAACAAGTTTCATATCAGACATTTGATAGATAGTGTGTTATCTATGTTATGCTAAAATGTTTCGAAATGTCACAAAGAGGGGCTCTGACGTAAAAACAATCTTAATACCGGGCCTCCTTAGCATCGTCACGATGGATAATTGTGTGTGATATCATCAAAAAACGCCGGTGTGACACATAGTGTAATAAGACAGGACCGGCTTTCCCAGATTCAATTAAACTTCAGCCTAACTTCCGAGACTCCCATAATTTAACAGTAACTATTAAGCAGGCTATGCGTAACAAATACTGTAAAACGTTTGTGTTTTTAACATTCTTGTTGTGCTACACCTATTTAAGATAGGGTTACACAATTCTTTAATTCTGGTTAAATTTGAATGTACATGTGAAGATTCTTGATATGACAATTATTCGCGTGGATGTTTAATGCTTATCCTTACTTTTGTTAGCGCCATGATCGTTTCTTGATTCTTTTGAGAGATTGATAAGTATATGTTCACCAGTATTCCTAATTTCTTTTTAAAAAATTGTGAGAATCAATGGCCATTAATTGACTGTTAACAAACCAGCTTTGCCTAGAAGTTCAATCGAATTTCCAGTCCCAAATCCAACATTCTTTCATCTTGTAGTAATGCGTGTTCTCAGATCGTATTTAACTGAGTGTCCAGTCAAGTAGCTCTTTATCAGATATAAAAGGATGCGCCGGTCTCCGAGTATGGGAATATACAACCTTGAAAGGAAAATGTCTTCACCTCCCTCACTAAAACCTATTATAGACTACAAAAGGGACACAACTTCACATAACCTACTTGATTATTGTTCCTGGAAGGTTCAGTTTTACATATGTAAAATATATTGAAAATATTGCAGAATTGTTAAGATTTATGCATGGAATTAGTATTTTATCGGTCAACATTTTTTTAAAGTTTTGTTAACGGTGACCCTCCACCATCTCCTCCCTTGCTTAACATCAACTTGCCAAAACGGTAAAGTGTCTTCTTTCTAGGCCCTACACCGATTAAAATATGGCTCTAATGGAACCTTAAATGTTCTTCGGCCATTTCTCTAAGGGAACCCTTTATGGTTCTGTGTGAAACCCTCCTAGCAACTGTTCTAAGTAGTTCTCCCTTTCTTTTTATATCAAAGAACCGGTTTTACCGTAGTTGTTTAATATATAACTATACTCTTTTTTAAAGAACCCTTAGATAACCATTATTTCTAACAGTGTACTTATCTCGTCACTGCTACTAACGTCGACTAATTCTCTGTTTTTGTGTGTTTGTTGCAACGGAATTATGGGTCAAGAAACCTTTTCTTACAGAAAACGTTAATGATGCAGCTAAAGGGATGTGTATGTTTATGGTATGCGGATGCCTAAGTCCCGCAGTACTTCATTTTGGTCCATGTAGCTCAATATCTATAAGGAGCGATATGCACCTTGAGCGCTTGACTTCACTCTCCGCTTTGGTTGCATTCACATGGGCACTGATAGGATAACACTTCAAACAAGAGCTAACACCTTTGACCAGTAGCCAAAGACTACAATCCGTGTAACCCATTGGGAGCCATTTGCGACAAACATCACGAGTAACTGTGGAATAGCTAGTTTGCAATGCATGAGATTGAACACAATAATGGTGTTCTCTTCTTGCGACTAAGAACTGCCCAAGGCTAATGGTGCCTGATCTTTCTTTGGTTATATTGTCTTATCTTTCTCAGTCAATATTGTCTTTTTTCTATGGTAATATTGTCGTGTTCTACCCTTAAAAAGAGTTCATATAATTGACAGCCCAGAATAAATTTGCATCAGCATTACTTACAACTAACCAACTGGCAAGATATATTTTAATAAATCGTTTACCCACTGACCCAGTCAAGTTAGTCACGCTTGCTTTGAAGGATGCACAACATATCAATAATATAAATATTTACCATAAATATATCTTGTATGACCTAAGCTTGTTCGCCTGTTTGTTTGGTTGGGGTTTTACGCCATACTTACGGTTAGTTCACTTACGTGACGGCGTACCTCGCTACTGGGTGAAGGAAAGACAGGCGGGGAACAATATTGTACATGTCAATCGCAGGACGCCATTAAAAACAGATCGACTGCATTATCCCCTTTAGGTACAAGAGCACTAATGCAACACGTATAGCTCCCTCCAATTCACTCGCTAGGGTTTTAGCACATTACAGTAAGTCATAGATATGTTATGACCGTCAGTTGATCTAATCCATAGTTCTTACTTATTGCTTGTGGCTTCCGGCTGTGCGATATCTGGTGACCATCAATACATTTATGAGGACACGCTGCCATATAAGAGCAGTCCAATGGCTTTTTGACACCAAACCTGGATTTTCCTAATCAATTGATCAATACAGTTTCGATCCCTTGTGTCAGCAGTGTGTTTAATATTCATTGCCACTATACTTTGCAACGCATGTTGGCTTGGCAGCCTTATCTTTTCCAAAGAGGTTTTTGTAGTGAAATGCCAAAATCAACTAACTGAATGTTGTGACTTTAGCATTAGAATACAAACAAACTTCTTTGATTATTTTCTACTCCAAGGCTAATTTGTCTTATTGTATTTTTTTGTTGTTGTATTTTAAGTGTCTTGTCGGTTTGTGTTATTGTAATTGTGTATCTTATTAGTTTGTCTTATTGCAAATGTGTATCTTGTCGGGTTGTCTTACTCTAAGTTTGTATCTTGGCAGTTTGTCTTATTCTACTTCGTGGCCTCATTGTAATTATACATCGTGTCAGTTTGTCTCCTTGTAATTTTTGTCTTATTGTATCTGTGGGTCTTGTCAGCGGTCTTAATGTAATTTTGTGTCTATCCGTTCTTTTGTGTCTGTCAGTTTGTCTTATTGTAATTCTTTGCCTTATTGTACTTTTGCATCTTCCCGGGTTGTCCTATTGTACTTCTATGGAACATTCTGTAAATAAAAATGGATCAACGTGTTGCCTTTGGGCATGTGCTTGTATAGAACACGTTTTAGTGAAGCCTATCCCAACAAAATGGAATGAACTGATTTGGCAGCCTATATCTTGGTGTATAATACTGTTGATAACTGTATGTAGACGTTAATACATGCACTACAATTACTGTCCACAAACCCGACACACATTTTTATCTCTGGAACACGCCACCTTATATTTCGATGTAGTAGACATCTGTGAAAGCAGTAAAACATACGGATTTTGTCGATAATCTTGCCAATCACTATCTGGGAAATAACATTGGGAAACCAGATTATCACGGTAAAATCAATACTAAGTAAATACGATAGTGGCTCACAGGGAATCAATGCCCAGGCTATTTCTCGGTGATTTACTCCAATATTGAGGACGAGTGTTTATTAGCACAATTCGTTTAAATAAGTTACTACTCGCTACAGTACAGTATATTAGGAAGTGAAGAATATCATAAATAGATATTTACCCAGTCGTTTGTAAATACCTCATGTATATATCCTTGAAATAGCGTAACACCGAAGCGATTCCAAAAATATACAAAAGAAACAGTGTTAAGGACATTGGACCAGGGTGACGTTTATTTAATAGGTATGTGTTGGACGGATTGATTGATTGATTATATTTCACTTACCTGAAGTCGGTGTATTCCAAAAATAGTTGACGCTAGCACAACTATAACATGTAAGTCGTTTTAATACTGTTGGGAAGTTATCGTCTTCCAGGGCTAAATGAAGACGTCATTGCTACGCTTCAAAGAAACAGGAGGGATGTGTAAGACAGGACAATACTGTTATATATGTTGTCAAACCTGCTTCGACTGATTATTTTAAATAAATTGAACTGAAAATCAATGATATAATTGTCACAAAATGATAATGTCAATAATTGTAACATTGTAACATTAGAGATGTGACATTATACGTATGATCTTAAAAAAAATCTACAGCTAACTTTTTTAGAAGCTTTCACAAACATAAAGCTTTATAAATACGCCGATAAGTTCCAGGAACCGCGTGTTAGTATATCAAGCAAGGTAATTAAACAAGCCTTTCATAGGCCACTGTTTAGAACTATCGCTTTCCAGAGGCAATTTCCTCACAGTTAACCAACATATTAGTTTGATGTTGTTACAATATTATACACTTTAGAGTCTTTAATTCGATCAAACATAATTGTTTTATTGATTTGACTTTCACCTATCTGACATTGGTTAACGCCACTAGGTCAGTTCGAGATATTAAGTTAGGTCCACCTGCAATGAGCATGAAATGGAGACTGCAAATCGTAAGGTAAATAATTCTTTGAAGGCTTTGTATTCTTTAATTGGTTTACAGAAATGTCCAAAAGTATCACCTATGTAATGATTGCGACAGGAACACGCACTTTTATATACACTGGTTGCGGTTGGGATGGCACTGAACTAGGGCGTTTTTTACCAGATGCTCTACAAATTTCGGTTGTTGGTGAAAACAAGTATGTCGGGAGTGTGTGTAAAACACAGTGTATGTTGAGAGTCTTATCAATTTATATTAATGATTGGGAAAGTAACATACAACCAGCAACTCAATCTTCAAAAAGTAGTACTTATTTCATGGCAATGCACACGTTTCGTTCCTCATAAGAACAGGAAGTCGTCCAGTTCAGCGGGTGTTGGTGGCCCTCAGATCTGAACGGGGACAGGAAGTCGTTTTGTGACGTATTGCGTCCTCTGATTGTCCTGTATTTGTCCCGTCTTCTCTTTGTTTGTTGGCAGTGGCGTCAAGGGTGGGTTCCTTCGTTTGTGGCTTGCACGCTGTCGTATGAGTGGAATAAATAAGTACGGCGTTTAACCCCAATCAAAGAAACAAATCAGAATATACCAGAATAGAGAAAAATCTATCTACATGTAAGATATATGTATATACATGTAATATATAAGTTCATTACCATTCATTATTGCAGATAATGACATTCTTGTGTTTAACGTAAGACAGCTTTATATAATACCGCACCATCAGGATAAAGGCATTAAAAGATTTCGAGTTTATATACAACCGTGCAATATTATATACCATGAACAAGTAAGTCACTCAATGTTTCCTTGAAATAGATGCGTATCATATGTATTAACTGGTAATCAAATGTGCCATTATCATGTTTTTGTTGAATAGCATGTTTAAAATAGATCTTTTACTGTGTGGCTTCCGTTGATGTGATGGGTAAACAGCATGGACGCCCTTTGGTTTCAGGCGAAGAAGAATTTCTCCCGGCGGAATAATGCGTCAGTAGTACTAATAATATATGAAGTCTCGAATCTGCCTCCAACACAGCTGTGATTACATTCGACATATCAAAGCAGGCACTGCATCTTTCAAAAAGACATTCCATCACTTAAAAGCGCTGTATCGAGTTTTGTTTGTATAATATTAGTTATAGACGATTTTCTCAAAGTGTATGAAATTGTGACCGTCTTGCAATCTGGAACACGGCGTATCGCAGGCTAAGGTTCGAACAAGGTTGCAAAACGGTCATAAATGTTCGTAGACCCTGAGAAAATCGTCTATATCGAATATATTATCGGTCAAGACACAGAATGTGTGATTTTGTTCACAATATGAGTTTTGTATAGAAGGTTTTGATTCGATACGATATTTGTTTGCGTTTAGTGTGACTTCCCATGATGACCATCGATGCCATATTGATTTATATTCAGCCACATCGAAAGGCTTAACTATATGACAACCAAAAATCGATTTTGAAAACAAAATTTGAAGTTGTGGCGGTCATGTTTCTTGCATAAGACTTTGTGTACAGGTTTTACCTCACCCCCGCCCGCCCCTCCACTCCCCGATCCGAATACAAACACACACTCTCTCCCTTACAAGTTAACTATTCGGAACACATCGCAATTGGCTGGCTGATAAACATGTCTTTAATTTCATTTCGAGCATAGGAAACTTAACTTCTTTGAAATATGCCAGTATTTGGAAACAAAATCATATCGATGCAGCGGATAGAATCAGATTACAACAAATATACCTTTCAGGTTTTTAAAACATCGTGTCCTAAAGTAGAAATCTGCATTACTGTCATGGGAGTTTAAGGCTTACGTAAGGGATATGTCACTCATACTACAGCGTCATGGATCACAGAAATGACCCTATTGAACTATAGTGTCACTGTTGAAACCATGTCGGGTTGTAAACTTATTGTCTTGCACCTAATCCTTGGGGTGTAGAAGATTGATTGTTTTATTGTTTAGTCATAATATCTCTGGAAAACTGCCAAAGAAAATCATTCCGTAGAAATAGATAAGATAAGGTTGGTCTAGCACACATTTCACGGGTTTTGTGTTCCTGCTCTGCCATAAAAACAGACGCATAATGGTGGCTAAACTTTTTTCCCATTACATAACCTTTGATTTGAATTGTTATTTGCCATTGAACTCGAAATAATGTCATTTCACACCGAGTTTTAACAGTTTTCATGTCTCAGTAATCAGAAGTAAGTCCTGTCTCAATATCTATATTGTGTTTATACATTCTACATCAAGCGTCACTAATATAACGTCTTCATCCGACCGACTTGCAGATAACGTGTCCAATAATGCTCAGTCTTTCCAATAAACATGGGTTGCTAGTAGTAATTATGTTGCTGTGGAAATCAATTAGTTCCTATGTGTGGTACGATTCAGAGGCACAATCTGCATGCCTGGAAGCATACACATTTCTCGTGTGATTTGTGAATTTCACATTTGGCCTTTTGTTGCTCTGTACCGTACTACATACACTGCCGTCATTCAGCGGATATACTCTGAAGATAACAAAAAACAACTGAATCAGTCAATAATACCAGAGAAGGATAGTAATTTATTGCATTATTTCTTCCAAACGCAACTATTAATTTCTTAAAAAAATTATGTTAACGGTTTGTCTGAATACTCCATCATTTTTTTTTACTCTTTTTTTTGTTGAATCTTTTCTTAATGTTTGACTTTTTTATGAAATAGTATTACCCTAGCTGAATAGATAAATCACAGATGATTATCTCTGATATCCGTATCAGTTAATGTATGTTATTTGGCTTGAAACAATACACATAGCACGATTATATGCGGCGTATTGTAAACAGTGTAAGCGTTCCGTATTACGTTGTATAGAATAACTATGATGTTGACAATTTGTTTTACTTCACACTATTTGTGTTGTCTAACAGTAAGAACACTCTCGATTCGTACAATACGGAGCGTGTGCTACACTTCAACTTTGTGTCCAATCGTACCAGTATTAAACTATTAAGCTAGACTTGCATGTACATCGTTATGCCAGACATATATTTGGTATTATAGATTTATAAATAAGTCAAGCCACATACTATTTTCGGTTATTAAATGTTACAGTATTAAACTTGCTAAACAAATCGGACCTCAAACAAATTATTTGTATGTAACATCTCGGTGATTTTCTTAACTGGTGTTGTAAATTATAGAGAGCAACAAGGATAATTTGTTCACATAGTCGAACGTTTGCATATTTCAGGAAACTATGGGGTATGTGTTGATGTTTTAACACAAAAGTTTACTTTAATACTTGCCTTACGTTATGCAAGTCTTAACATGCCGTTGAGAAACGTATTAAGCCAAATCAAGTATTTGTTTATGTAAGACAGACTAAGTGATTTAAATTCTGTTTGAGACAGGCTCAAAGATATGGGCCAAGACATAGAACTAGAATGAAATTTATTACAAATATATTACTTACTGCATGCGAACACTCAAAATATCAAAGCCACTATGTGAATTAGAAAGTGAGTAGATGGATTGATTTCGAAAAGTCAAAATTGCATAACGACGACAAAGACAATCCTGCATTTTGGTGAAGTTTAGCCATTTAATCTTAAACGTAAAACAACAATTCATCATTGAATTTCTTATACCTATTGAATTGATTGATTTACCAGTTGGGTTTTAATGGAGAGGAAGTTAAACATTTAAAATATAAAACAGAAATGAAGAGTTGGTATTGATCTTTGCGTTGCAGCAAAACATAGACGTGCATGTATAATTTATTTTAATGGCTAAACAAGGGTTATTGGTTACCAACCATTGGAGTCAAAAGCGCAGTCATCTCAGCATTTCTCGATGGAATTGTGGGATAGGAATTAGTCAGCCAGAGTTTGGCGTTGTTCATTCTTTCTAAGCACGTCTGGTTGCCACAGCCTACCGCCTAACATGTAGTAATTATATTTCTTGTCTAGTTCTGTGTACCCAAAGGAATCCAATAAAAAAAAACGCCATCCGCTAATTCAAGGCAAGATGGCAATATACGATTCAGCCTAAAAAAAACATCATTCAACTGTCCGTCAGTTGATAGCTGGGAGCATTCTTCTGGACTCGAACACTGTAGAGCCGTATACGTTGACAATCCTCTCGCGCTATAGAAATTAACAATATATATGCTCGACTGCCAAATGGGTTAAATACTAACCGAAATAATCTGAGATTTGTCAATGGTGTTCATCGATTCAATAAACTGATTTGAAGCTTTAAGTATGTTTCACTTATTTAATGATGTTCACCACGCACATGTACATCGCGCTGACACAAACTAACAACCAAGGCGCTTTGTTTTGTGGGAAAATGTATGCTCCTCTATTGTTAGTTAACATCAAACTGTTTTTTGGTCTGTCTCAGATGTTAAGCGTTTCAATACTGTTGGAATGTTAACTTTCCTCCATTGCATAGTAAAGACAGCATTGCTACTCTTCAAGCAAACTGCCCTTAGCCAGAGGTTTAGGTCACATATAATAAATAGTTGATTGATAATACCACGGATCATATTAATACGAATCTGGTGCTAACGAATAAAATCCCGATACTCTATTCAATGCTGATCTCTCTCGCTACGTACAATAACGCCTTTATTGTAGTGCAAGCTTTATGTTTGGAATTAACAGCGTGCCATCCTTTGTCGAGCTTATCAGCAAATCGATGTTCAAATTCAGCAACCGACTCCTCTTGTGTAACTGCTCCACAGTTGATATAATTGTACAAAGTGATTTAATGTTGTCCTCGAAATTGTTCGCCAAGTGGCGGGAATCACTGTACTGATATGTAAATATATTTCAATGTAATCAATCTCCCAATTGTTGTTTTTTTCTCCTTTTTTTTCTCTTGTTTTTCGTTGTTTTGTACCTATTGCAGACTTCAAAAGTACAAGAGCTATTAAAGGGGGATCACTCTCGAAGCATTGTGATACATAACATCTCCTCCCTTGTTAGATTGAAAGTACATTTTGACTAAAATGGAGAACATCTTGCCTTAATGCTAAATTAATGTGATAACATGTGTTAAGATTTGCTTCCATGATGCCTCTTCTATCGGTTTTTTTTAAATGTCAAACGTTAACATCAATTTAGAAATATAAAGAACTTCGACATGTATTTGTGCTGAACAGAAATCATTAAAAAGCTTGTCTGAGCACATTTTTATAGCATTAAATCATAAACCTTATAACCGTGTAATATTGCAATAAACGTAAAATGTCCAAAACATATGTGAATAATATGTATGGGTTTACCATGTGTAAACTTCAAGCTTAATTATAACGTTCATATCATTACACAAAGTATGCAAAAGTTAAGTCGGGTTGGATTTATCTTTATAGATCTAAGCGGTCAGACGGTTTGCCTTTAGTAGATCTCTCTGGGTAACGTTTGTTAAACACAGTTGGACCAGCAGATGATTTATCTCTGGTTTGATCAGATCTATCAGGCTGACTTGAAATTGCTGGAATAGGTACCGAGTCAATACTAACAAACGGATTTGGTTGAGTAACGGGAGCTATAACATGTGAATTTGGAACACTGGTTACAGTTTCATTGGGTGCGGAGTTATATTCCCACTGGACGTTGGTGTCTCTTAACTGGTCAAGATGATGTCTCCAAACCATTTGACCAACTTTAACCTTGTAAGACACGGGTCCTGTGATTTCAGGAATTGAGCCACATACCCATTTAGGACCATGTCCATAGTTCTTAACCATTAAACGCACTGTCCAATACGAAACTCTTTTGTCCTGCTACCATTTGATTTGGATTGATTGGTGTTTAACGTCGTACTCAAGGGTATTTCACTTATATGATGACCATTTGCTTTGGAAGATTTCACTTGATTTTTTAACACATCACGCCTTAGGTCGGGTTTCAATAAATCATGTGGAGATCGTCATCGATGACCAAACTTCAATTCAGCTGGTGAAATTCCAGTTGTTGAGTGAGGTGAATTACGATAGGCTAGTAAAAAATTATCCAATTTCTTTTGTTGTGAAATGGATTGTTCAGATTATCTGAGTGATTGTAGAAGGATGATATGGAGCACTGGTGATATGGTGAATACCAAACTCTTTCATACACTTTGAGAATTCCTCAGATTTGAATTGGGGACCATTATCACTTACCAGTTGTTCTGGCACACCGAATTGGGAGAATAACGACCTTAAATAGTACACCGTTTGACTTGCTGTTGTTGTGTTCATTATGTGTACTTCGAGCATCTACAACCAGAAAGTACATCTTGTTTTGAAAGAGTCCTGCAAAATGAACATGTAAGCGCGGTCGTTCAGGAAATTCCCAGTGTTGCAATACAGCAGCTTTTGGGTTATTTTGCACATGTAGACAGCCAACACATGATTTAGCTACAGTTTGAATTTCACGATCAATGCCAGGCCACCACATGTAACTACGTGCTAGGCCTTTCATGTTTAACAACACCGATATGCCCTCCGTGCAGTGAGTCCAGTGTACGTTGTTGTAGCTTTTTGGGGACGATGACAGGCATTCCCCATATCAAACAACCACCTTTTACCGTGATTTCATCCTTACGACAATAAAATGGCTGTAGTGATTTCATTTGGCACACACTGATGTCCAACCTTTCATTGTTGCTTCCACAACTAAGACTAATAGTGGATCACGTGTAGTTTATCGTCTGATGTCAGTTGTATTGACTGGCACAGAATTAACACTAAACAGTCACAGTTTCCTTTTTGTCAGTTATAACTGGTTTTTGAAGAGCATTTGAATATGTATTGCCTTTCTTGCACACAATTTGATATTGAAAACCTCTAAGGAAAATTTACCATCTCTGAATGCGACGCGCCCCGTGGGGGAGCGGGTTGGCCAGTCCTGCAGAATACTCCCTCGGCTTCCTCGGTCGATCGTAAGAGGCGAGA
>JAVFBX010192680.1:0-13262 GCA_034783855.1 Mopalia kennerleyi
CATGCAAGCATCTGTATTAGTTTTATTAATATCTACTCTTTTGTACAACGTCTACGAAAAAAATATTTGACAAAATAAAAAAAAATTCCTGCCTGCCTAGCCTAATTTTTTTCAGGGCATTAGAGGAAACAACGCATTTTTTTTTTAGGCCTTAGGTGTGTCTTCCAATTCAGTTTATTATTAATAAAAACACCAACTGAAGAAATTTAAAAGAAGTGACTGCTTCAAGATAGATACAGTGAAATCCTTTTTGAGTTCTAATGTCAGTCTTTAGTTTATAATCAAACAAATGTAATACTTGGTTTTGACTAATATTAGTAAGGGATAGCCTGTTTTCTTACAACCTGTGATGATAAAAATTTCAAATCTCATGTTCTGCCGTGTTTCTAGTCAATATATTTGGATCACATCCGTTTGAGACGTTATAAGACTAGTATAATAATGATCAAGCGAATATAATTCATTTTAACAACTGTAAAGGTTGTGTTGTTTATGTAAAAAAGAAACAAGGTTGGGTCAAGTATAGAACCCTGTAGAACTCCGCAGTTCATGATGATTTACCATATAAAAAGCTCAATAATTATAATGTAACGGTTAATGTTAAAAGGGTTAACCTAAATCACCAGTAAATAAATGGCTAATATATATGTCTATGCTGAGATTACAATATATATTTGAATCTCAGGTTTATGCAGTTATTTTGGAAAGTTCAATGACAGAAAATATAATGGACATAGTGGCACATCTTTAAATCAACATGAGCAATTAGACTGTCACTTCTGAATTATGCCAAAATCAACTATTTGTTGTTTACATACAGCACACGACTGTCTATTTTCAGAGGGCTAAAACTTGTACATGGTTTAGGATCAGCTGATATTTATGTGTCAATGGGTCTGCTGGATTTGCTACAAACTTCAGGGTCGGCTTGACCCAGCTGGCCTGCTCCACACCATAAACATGGTTAAATATGCAGCTCATGTTGTGACTGGCCAGTCAACTCCCCAATTGCTGGACAAGGGATGATTTGAACAGGACTTGAAGGTTTGGTTATTTTTGTTTTACATTTTGATATTTTTTATTTAATTAAGTTCAAGGCTTTACGTCAATATTGACTTTAGTGATTGGTTTAGCCTTTCTTATGAATAGGAACCATTTCTGTAAAATTATACATGGCTCTAGTTCAGGTATGCACATATTGGGGTGATCTCTTTATGGATGGACAGATCCAGGTCAGGTATGCACCTATTAGATTGATAACATTACTCTACAGATGGATAGCTCTAGTTCAGGTATGCACCTATTAGATTGATAACATTACTCTACAGGTGGATAGCTCTAGTAGTCTAGTTCAGGTATGAACTTATTGGAGTGATAACATTACTCTACATATGGATAGCTCTAGTTCAGGTATGAACTTATTGGAGTGATAACATTACTCTACAGATGGATAGCTCTAGTTCAGGTATGGACTTATTGGAGTGATAACATTACTCTACAGATGGATAGCTCTAGTTCAGGTATGAACTTATTCGAGTGATAACATTACTCTACAGATGGATAGCTCTAGTTCAGGTATGAACTTATTGGAGTGATAACAGTAACAGATGGACAGATCTAGTTCAGGTATGCACAAATTGGATTGATAAGTTATGATAACATTACTCTACAGATCATCTTGCTCATATCAATGTGAATAAACTAGATGAGATATAGCGAACAGATATAAAGGAATGTTGATGGATTCAATTCATCGGAGATCCGACAGAGGTTTCAATAATCATTTATTGGAAATCTGGTGTTCAAATAGAATACCACATAAAGAAAGACTGAATTTTTAAAATATTTTATTTAAGAGATATCAACTAATGAAGGCCATGATTATTCTACCTGTTGAAAATATCTTGCTGCAAACTATTTCAAGGTAGTAATTCTACTACTTTTTGTTTGTTTTAAGAATAACTAAGACGAGCCTAGAAAACAATTGCTAAGCCTAGCAGATCAACTGATGACAGAGAATGAGCTGTCTAGACTATGTGCCCTACAAATAGAGCAAAACTTCTTTTTGCAACACCTTAATGTCCTATACTTGAATTAGCTTGTCATTTGGATCACTCTAGACTCTCGTGTTAAGTTTAAGTGATGAATTTTCCAGGCTAATACTGGATAAACTCAACACATAAATTCACCAAAAAAATTATGTACAACTCAGTTAGAGAAGTTGCAGATAATTTTGGGGGGAAAATTATGTGTTATCCAGTATTTATAAGTATGATTGCATGAGAACGATGTTGGTCAGAGAGGAACGATTTTGGTCAGAGGGGAACTTACTTAAGAGAATCTGGAAAATGTTTACACACATGCAGGCCATTTCTGATAAAGCCTGAGCTCCCATAATTAAAAAAACATTTTTGACATTTCAGCCATTATAAGTCAATTATGGTTTATTAACAATTCTTTTGTTGTTTTTATACTTTAAATATCTTAAGATAATGTAAGAAAAAAAGATACAAAATAAAGATTTTATAGAAAATCCTGTAGTGTGTATATTTAGAGGAGCACTTACATGTATAGTGTAAGATCACCTTACAATGTTAACCCTGTTTGTCCTGTTACATGAGGATGCTCAAGTTAAAGGTTAAGTTTTTTTTTTTTTTTTATAAAGCGTATTTAAACTTTTTGTAATGTTGATACACATATATTATAATACTATATTTTATACAATCATTTTAAAATGAAGAACAATAATATGGGAAGAATATGTATCTGAGATTTATTATTTGGAATTTGATCTTTTTTTAATACTTGTTTTACTTTGTTTATATTTTATTTTTGTTAAAAAAGTTTTATTTTTAAATAAAGTGTAGTATTCGTTTTAAACCACGGGCAGAAACACTGTAGAACTTTATGTGTAATTTGGTTTCAGTCTATCTTTAAAATATTTAAGTTTGTTTTGAATTCACTGTATCTGTGCAAAGCAAAGAACACTTTGGTACATTTGTGTGTGTTTTGCCTTCAGTCTACCTGTGCTTAAAGTGGGAAGGAGGGCTCCTCCTTTTGTCCTAGTGCTTTTAGAGCAGAACTGTTTTAGATGTATTGCATCATGTCTTCTATTGTAGTTGATTTTTGCCAGTTGTGTTGGGGTGATTTCCCTTCACTCTTTGATCTGGTACGCCATTACAAAAACATGAGTGAAAAAACCTATAGTCAGCATAAAACCCCATTCAAACTGACATTTTTAATACAACACAATTGGTTACACTTTCACGTTAACACTGTGACGCCTTTTAACAGGACAAATATATCCTATTATTTATACAAATCAGTGGGTTCTGGGGAATGGAACAAACTACCAGTACTTCTGTGTACAAAAGAATCTAAAACCCTCTTTAAATCAAAATTAAAATACTATCTAAATGAACTTGTTCATTAATGTTGCACTTAATAGATTACATTTGGCCATGTCTCTGCTTGTGTACAAGAATCTGTATGTGTATATATACTTATAGTATATATTATATATTATATACATAACTGGAAAATATTCAATACATGTCTGCTTAGTAATGAACCACATGAATTATCATACGTTATGTCCACTATATTTAATAGAACCACTTTACAGTAAATACTATAAGCAATCACACATGACTTTTTGTATCATTGTCTTTTCATCATATAACAAACCTAATGAGGCTTTATTCCCTCCACAACATACATGTGTATTTCCTTGCATTTGTTGCATGTTTTGTCATGTTTATGGTAATTAAAAATGAAAAGAAGTCAAAACACTTTTAATACAGTTTGTGTTTGATTTCATATACAAATGAAGCCAAGCTTTAATACATATGAATTTATCTTGGTTTCAGACTTCCAAGCCAGTTTGATAACAATCTATCTGGACTATAACATTACTCTAGCAGGGTTGACTGAAATCTAGCAAAATGAAAGAACCACAAGCAAACTGTGGGATAAAAGAGTGTCAATCGAAGGGCCCCCAATCTGACAGGTAAAGGAGGCTGTAACGAGAAGTGATGTCATTCTGCTGTACCCTGGGTCTTATAAATGTATCACTTTACTCTTTTTCTACAATTTTTGATGTTAAATGCATGCTTCTGAATGATTCACAGTCCTCCTTCTGTTTGCCAGTATGTTGAACTTTCGACTGTTTAAACATTTACTAAATCATGAGAAACTGGCACAAAATATCAAAATTGCTATTAAAATGAAATTTCTGATATGTGGGTAAGTTAATTAAATCTTAGTTACCTTACATACATGTATATATACTTTATTTTGAAGTAATGTTTTACTTACACATGTAATATATTTTGAAATAATATTTACAGGTATTCTGTTTTCAAAAAATGTTTACTGGCTACATGTTCTAAAGTTTTAAATATTGTTTGTATATAATGTACTTTTAAACATGTTTTTGTTTTATTTACTTGTTATCAGCCACAATGGAACAATATATGTTTGCTGTTAATTATATAGAAAGTACTGGATGTTATCCATTTGTGTGGCAGCTGTGACCATAGGTGTCTACTGTATACCTTCACCCATTGACCCCAAACCATATATGTAAGTATTCCAAGCTTTCTCTATTTAAATTCTTTCGGTGGAAGGTGGGAATCATAAACCAATAAGAATTCCACTTACACATTAAAGGTGAAAATGAGTGAATTTAACTTAATGACTCCATAAAATACCATAGCAGAGACAAGCAAAGTTTAAATTGTAATACATAATAAAAGACATAGAAGGAAGAAAACATTTTTAAAGACATGTATTTAAATTTATTAATGTTTAAATGCTGTATATTTCTGAATACTGTTGTAGATTTGTTAAACCTCCACCCAAGCTAGACGGTCCCTTGTTTATAAATCATGACCTTCAAAGGGCAAAGAAACTGTTTGAAGGTCAACTCATCGGCCCAGAATCATTTGCTGTGGACTCTGAAGGTGAATTATTTACATTAAAACTAATATTCAATTGATTTTGAGAATCACCGTCAATGTACAGAGGTAGTAAGTTAAATGAGGGGGAAAGAAAAATTCTTGAGGGACAATTATAGAAAGAAGACACCCTGAAGCAATTAACATGACACTTGGAATAGTTTCAAAGTATCGAGACGATTTACAAATTTCCAATGAGCACGCCTGGAAAATTTCTCGTGAAATCCTACGTCTGGTGAGAAATTTATAAATTTTTTTTTTTTTATTTATTTATTTTTTTTAAATTTTGTTTATTAGAATTTTTTTATAAAACCCACTCCAATATTGATGTCAAACAGAAAAAAGTTGAATTTCATGTTAAAGATTTTTATAGAACCATACCTGTAATTGCCATATGTAGAATCTGGTGAGAAATTTTTAACCTGAAAATTAGTGGTCGTGAGAAATTTTACATTTTTTCCAGGGGTGCCTCCAGTGCTAAGTAAAGACAGCACTGCTACTCTTGAAACAAACTACCCGGGCCAGAGGGCAACTTACAATAGACATGTAATAAACAGTTATCACCGGTACAAATTGTTTGCTATCAGAATGAAGGCCTTTAAGCCATGCATATATGATTGTGACTAACGCATTAGGATTATACATGTTGTAATATTATTGGATAAATTGTGGAAGTTTGTAACTAAAAAAATAATAATAATAAAAATAATAAAAAATGAGCCACAAATTATTGCCCACAAATTGTTCTTTGCGCTCTGTAAACAAATCAATAAACAAAGAATTCCATGTATTACACAATTCTCTGTAAACAAATTGGTTGCCAGCACTCCCACACAAGCACTCTATAATAAATAGATTGATAATAAATTACAACATCAAATATTGTGAATACATACATGAACATGATAAGAATCATGGAGGTTTCACCAGATTAGGATAAGAGTAAACAAACTTTACTGTTTATTTTATGGCTTGGGTATGCCTAATCTGAAATACCTACAGCATCTCGAAGTGCTTATTATCATTTTCATGTCTTACAAATTCTATGGTGTCCGAGTGCCTTCCTGAAAGTTTGACATGCACAAACATGTTCAAGGTCTAGCAAGGGTTCCGTGTAGATATCTGCAGCATGTCAACAGGGCCCTCAGTCACATGATCTATGGTATGTCATGTGATCTATAGTGTCCTGTAACTCACTGTACTTCTAGGTACCTCCTGCATCCTTTCTAGTTTTTGCATCAACGGAAAGTTACAAAGATAGCAATTCTCTCTTCCAGCCACACTGAATACGGCTTAGAAAGATCGGCCTTCAAACATTAGCGACAGACATTAAATAAGGTACCCAGATGTCGCGTAGAAGACAACCAGACTTGCATACCCTATGGCAGGGGCTTAGGGTGCCAGTTTAATTGGGGCAGAAAATCCAATAAAACAGGGTGAGGTTTTATGAACATTCACACGACAAACAATAAATATTGCCGACTATTATTGAGTATTTAACGCTTCCTGATTGTTGACATTGTTTCACCTATGTACAATTCAAGGTCATCTATTCAACCAAACTGGGAGGTCCACACATGATTGCACAAGGTTACACACACACTTCCTTCAATTCTTCACTTCAATGTGAAGTAGTTATATTGTCCAGATTCATCCAGGAGTCAAAATGTGCATTTAAACTCCATTTACATTTTGCCTTTTGGTAATTAATCTCTTGTCCTTTTTCCAAGAACTATCCTCTTTCGTTGATATACTTAATGGAGGATCGCCTTCATTCATGAATCCTCTGTTACTGACAAACTTATGTTCTTAAAATGCTCTCCAATACGGACACAAAATTATCCCTGCTTCCCAATCTCCAGTGTGGACAAACATTATCTCTGCTTCCCAATCTCCAAATTGGGCAAGCGTTATCTCTGCTTTCCAATCTCCAAATTGGACAAACATTATCTCTGCTTCCCAATCTCCAAATTGGACAAACATTATCTCTGCTTTCCAATCTCCAATGTGGACAAAACAGTATCTTTGCTTTCTAATCTCCGACATGGGCAAAACATTTTCGCTGCTTTCCAATGTCCAATATGGACCAAACACTTACAGTCAATTTACACCCTATTAGACATGCCAAAGTGTTCTTTCTTGTTTTGTGGGTTCACTTTCTGAAGTTTTCTGTAAGCAAACAAATACAAACATTATTAATCATACACTGTAGGTTATTTGGGTTGCATTTACTTTGTTTGTTTATTTGTTTGGGTTTAATTACAGTTATTTCACTCATATGATGGAGTGCAGACCCATTGGGGGAAAGAAACCACCCTTGACGCCACTGTCAACAAACAGAGACAGGGCAATCATAGGTGTTATATAAAGACATCCCAAACAGATCAGCGTCATGTCGTCCTTTAGCTCTGAGAGCACCCAGTAACAGGAGACTTCATCCCACATACATTTGTAAATGTAGAAAGTCAATGTGGTCAATAAAAAAAAAATATAATACCTTAGACAAAAAAAACATTAAATCCTATATAACTAAGATTTTAATCCCATACCAGATTATTTTATTATGAAAATATGACAAAACGTTGTGTTTGTTTGTTTGTTTGATTGGGGTTCCTACTCAAGGGTATTTCACTTATATGACGACGGATTATCCACTTCACACTGTTCCTTGCCTTTGTATGGAAACCGAGAGGAAACCTGGTAAAAACCACCCCCGCGATTGCCGGAGCCACATCTTGTAACTCACTCATATACCTGAGGGTCGACAGACGGACTCGATCCTGTGAAAGGTAAATCGAAGCAGGCGTTAGAAAGCGCGCTTGCTAACCACTATGCCACGGCCCTGACAAAACATTGTGAGATGATGGCACTGCAACATATATGTTCAAAAGTGAGGCAATCTGCCATTCAATGCGCTTACTCATGACATAATGAAATGTGGAATGTGATCATTGCTCTAGCTATTTTTATATTGACGATTATAAATAAGACATTAACTTACCTGTATATCAGACTTTCTACTGTCTGTATTATCACCAGATGATATTCTGTTCAGATCTACAGAGCCAGCACTACCTGGAAATAACAAAGAAGAATTGATTGTTTGGGGTTTTACCTCATACTCATCCAGATTTTAATTATAATAGGAAGGATTTTCCGTCTCTTATTATAAATATGATGAGAAACCAAGTGGAAACCTTATTAAACCAGCCCAGTGACTACCCCCTATACCTGAGGGGATAAGGGGATGCAATCCTGTAAGCAGTACAGCGATTTGTTTGCTTTTTGGGTGTATAAAGCCCAATGGGGGAAGGATTTGGGGGGATTTAAGCTGTGATTAAGGTCATTTCCCTCACATGACGATGTGTCAGCCCAATGGGTGAAGGAAACCACCCCACTGGCAACAAGCAAAGACAAGGTAGGGCAAAGACAGGGCAGCCACAGGACATAATATGCAGATATAACAAACAGATCAGCTCCATGTTGCCCTTTAGCTCAGAGGGCACAAAGGCAACTTGAAGCTACTACTCAACGACCCGCCATACAAGAGCTGAGTTGTGTGCTCATGATTATCTGGTATCCAGTTGTTGTTGTTAGAACATTTTTTGTTTCATAGTACGAGTACTTACTTGTTTTGATGTGTTTGATGGTGTCATACTCCCTAAAGAAGGGTGATTCTGGGGGTGAGCTACCCTGACTGCTGCCGCTCAGCTGGCCTGCCATGTGTGAGATGAGGGAGGGGCGTGGCGAGTGCAGCGGGGAACAATAAATACTGTGAACTGAACTACTGCGTGTCATCGTACTCCTCTGGAGCACTTTAACCATGGCCTCCTTCTCTGACAGCTGGGCCTCAAGGGACTTCACTCTGTTCAAATAAGTTAGATAATTATTACTTTCAAACGAAATTAAAATATTCAAAAAATTAAACTATACAACAAGATTGTCCATTTTCCATTGTTCTTTGTTTAAATACAGCGGATAACCGTAAGGAAACCTGATAAAAACCATCCCTGTGATAGCCAGAGCCACATCATGCGACTCACTCAGAAACTTAATAGCAACAGACGCTAACCACTAAACCTAACCACTAAACTGACCACCTAGACCACTCAGCCACGCATCCTTGGCCTACAAAAAAGGTTAGTCAGCTGGAGTCTAGGTAGCAGACATTCACTTTCACTCTGACAGGAGAGTGACACAGCTCTTTTTGTGTCTTTTAGAAAGTGAAGATTAACAGTATTTTTGTTATTTTGAGATAACACTTTCTTAGTTCACATCTTTGGGAGCTCATTCACTCTCCTATCAGAATGAACCCCAGCCCCGGGGTAAAGGAGGATCAGTCAGTTGATGAGATAACCACTGAACCCCAGCCCCAGGGGTGAAGATCATTTATGAGCAATCACAATAAGTTATACTGCACTCACCGAGCCTCCAGTTCTGTAACTTTCCTATTTGATTGATATAACTCCTCCATGTTTTTTAATTTATCCGCCTTTGCCTCAGCTATTAACCGCTCAGTTTCTTTAGAACTTTGACTTAAAGCCACTAAACGAGCATCTCTGAAAAATAAATAAAAGTTGAATTAGATTGACTTCTTAAAATATTTACTTTTTCATATCCATTTTTGTTTGACTGGAGTTTTTCACTCAAGGTTGTTTTACTGATAAGACATTATGCCGTCTAAATTTGTGAAGAAAACCTCTTGGCATCTCTGGCAATAAACATTACTGGAGAAATACCCCAAACAAACTGCCCTTAGTGAGAAGACCCTGTCATATAAGTGAAATAAACTTTGGCACTGCATAAAACACCAATCAATAAGTCAATCAATCAATCAACCATAAACAAATAACAGACATTAGAAATAATACAGACAATAAAGACATTTGATTGATTGGTGTTTTACACCTTGCTTAAGGGTATTTCACTTATATGACGGTGATGTATTTCAACAATCATTGACACTAGCAAAATCAAGATGTGATGCTTCAATAATGTAGGTATATTATTTTCCTCCAGTGTTAGGTAAAGACAGCATTGCTACTCTTCAGACACATTGACCTATAATAACCAGAGGGCCACCGACAGTGAGGAAACTTACTTTGTTTCTCCTTCTAATGATAATTTTTTGGCACTCTCTTCTAAAAATCGCTGTTCCCACTAAAACAAGAAAACAATATTTCAGATTAGGATCACAAGATAAGTTTTTAAAACCTTATTTTTGTTTATCTTGTCTCAATTACCAAAGCACTGATTACACCTAGTCAATACTTCAGCCCAATAGAGTGTAAGTCTGTAACTATTGCCCAGCTCAGCCAGGTATCTTAGATACTAATGGAACGCAATATTTCTCCCCAAATAAATACATCACAAGTATAACAAATGAATGAGACTAACATTAGAAACTTGTATTATTGTGCAAATATATCAAAAGCTATTTACACACAATACAAGAAAAATGATTGATAAATTACTTATTTTTTTAATTCAAGTGGCATTCCTGAATTAACAGGCATAACACATTAAATATTAGAAAAGATAACTGATCAGAAAGTTTTGATGATTGAAATTTTCCAGTTTGGTGAGTTTTTTTAAGACAAATAACGAATACTTAGTTAAGAATATCTTTCCAAATGACACAAACTTATTTCATACCTTTATTAATTCCCCCTCTAATTGCAGAAGTTTGGCTTCTTTCATGTGACAGAGTCGTGTTAAGCTGGTCACATCCGATCCTAAATCAGGCAACTGAAAAAATACATGTAAGTAACATTTAATAAAAGGCTTGCTTCATGTTTATGGCATTCTTGAGAAACATTTAAATTTTGTTAATTAATGAAATGCCATTCAAAAAGAGAAATACATGTAAATAGTCCCTTCACGCCATCGACAGCTGCAGATTGACTATCAAATTGACAGATTAATCCAATTTTATTATTCTGAACCAAATGTCAAATTTATACACCAAAAGTTTTTCTATAATTTGTGTAGTTATAAACAATGGACTATATAATTATCATCAATGACCATGATTAGAAGTCTTTGTCTGTATAAGAAATCTAACAACGCCTAACAAAAGTAGATTGATGGTGTGATAAGGGTTTTATGCCATTAATCAAGATCAGGCCTGTGCCTTAATCTTTTCCAGTATAACCTTATAGTTGGTTCTCTAAACAATTTGAGATGCCCTAGTGTTTGCCTCTGCTTTGCTGATTTTTTAAATACATCAAAATGTATTTATGAAAAAATAAAGCAAAACTTTATTTATGATCGGATTGACATATTTATCAAAATCAGTAGCAAAATGCAAATTAAGACGATCATTGCAAACAATTTGGGAAACCCAAAAAAATTTTCATCCTAAAATTAGTTTGCATAATCATGGGAAGACCTCATATGGTCTGTTCACCCCAACAGCACAGGCCTGAAAGTTACAGTATTTGATTTATAGGATGGTGCATCTGCCCAATGAATGAAGAACATGGCCACAGACTGACAACAAAGCCAAGGCCCATGCCGCAATCAAAATACATAAAACAACCACACCACACCGGATCAATTTCATGTTGCCCCTAGGTCTGAGATCCAGAGCACCTGGTTGCACCCAAAAACTTCCTGTAAGAAAGCAAAAGCACTCACCTCTCTGGCTCTATAAACCTCTACTTCTTTCTCCAGTTTTGCTAACAGTTGTTGTTGTAACATCTCTCTTTTTTCACATGTTAGCTGTAAACCAGATAGCGCCTTCTGTAATTGTTCAACTTTTTCCATGTACATCTGCTTCTTCTGACACTACAAAATATTAAATATATAAAACATAAACAATAATACATATTAGTTGCTATTAAAGTTACACTAATTCAACCTATTCATGTAACAAGTTTATCTTGTGCATTTGACAGAAATAAAACACACAGGTGGCATCAGGCCTGAATCTTAAAACTCTCTACATGAGGTGAATGCCACTCATACTCTAAAATAACTTATAAGCTGAGCAGATAAGAATTTTCTCTCCCACTTTCACAACAAATTGGGATGAAACAACTCCCCAAATCTGTTGTGTGATTGGAAAAAAGACAAATTAATTTTTTGTGACATACTGTTACTTCATATAAGGTTATAGAGTAAAATAATTGAAATGTATAAATGCCTACACCACATTGGGGGCTTTGTGAAATAAAGGGAGTTAACTCTTACCTCCTCTTCCAGTCTGAGAACATCATTTTGTGCTGTAGATAGGGCAGATTCCATCATACCTAGATGACTGTTTTGAGACTTCAGTTTTAAATCAAGATTATCATTACTTGACGTTAATTCTTGATCTGCAAGAAAAAATGAAAATAATTAAAATTCCTTCTCAACGGATGAATCACTCAATCAATCCATCAATCACTCCTAGTTAATTGCTCTCCAGAGAATGCTTTGATTTAAATGTTTTGATAGTTTGTAACAAGTTAATTACTTGTATGTTTGATACGAGCTAAATCCACTCTTATTTAAACATTAACAATGCTGTTGTCAGGTAAATTGCTGATTGATCTTCTTAATTACTCACTTAAAGCCAACACCTGAAGGAGTTCCTGTTTTCTTTTCAATAATTCTCTTTTACTTTCACTTTCATCAATATTGGAACTCTGAAAAGATAATTTAAATGATATTATTAAGAAGTCAATATATTTCCTACACAGATCTGAAAATAGAAACTTGGGCAATCAATTTCACCATTACAGTCAATTTCATAGTCACCATTATAGTCAATTTCATAGTCACCATTAAAATCAATTTCATAGTCACCATTATAGCGCTCTCAAGATCACCATGAAACTTCATCCTTTTTCACAGTTCAGGAGAAAAAGACAATCGGCTTCGTGAGTGTGATGGATTTACTGGTGTATTACACCGGGTTTAAGGGTATTTCACTTATATGTCGGTGGTGTATTCCAACAATAATTGACACTTACACAACCAAAATGATGAAAAAGTAAATTTTCCTCCAGTGCTTAGAAAAGACAGCATTGCTACTCTTCAAACAAACTGGCCTTAGTCTGAGGTCCTCGTGAGTGCGATACCCCTTGGCTATTACAACTGCCATGGCTTGGCAGGCTGTCTATCTCTACCAAGCACCCAGTGGGATTTCTTTTACAGACAAACAAGCTATACAAAATATATACAATTAGATGTAAAATACATATGCACTGGGTGAATCCAAGTCTAAAGCATTGTTTTCTTTAGTTTGTTTGTTTGTTTGATTGGGGTTTAACGTCGTACTCAAGGGTATTTCACTTATATGACGACAGATTGTCCACT